>JAOEHY010000161.1:0-27224 GCA_025447955.1 Psilopsiagon aurifrons | reverse complement strand
CTCCTCCCTTCCCTTCCCCTCTCCTCTCTTCCCTTCCTTTCCCTTCCTTTGTTAGTCTCTCTTTCTCTGTCTGTCTCTCTCCCTCTTCAGGTACAACACTGCCCTTCAGTTGCAGTCTCCCTCCAGCTGTCCTCTGGACTCTTTTTTCGTTGTAAACTCAGCACATTCAGGTTTCAGTCCAACTGTCAGTGCTGCTGGCACATGAACAACTCTCAGCCCTCCTGAGGTGCCTGGACTTGCTTGAAGGAAGAAAGTGTTGCTGCCTAAGCAGAGTTAAGTACCTATAGATAATCTTAGCTAATATAACTGCTATTAGCATTATGAAATTTTACATAATTTCTTCTATTACCTGTTCTTGAAGTAGTATATTTCCAAACTGCCGCACTGACAGTAATGCCTATTCCAGTTAAGTTTGCAAAACAGTTATCGCCATGGTATTGTTTTGAGGAGCTTGTAGCTTTATTGAAGCATTCAAATTTCATTCTTCAACTTTGTCTGAAAGCTGCCCTAACCAATATTTTTTTCCCCAAAGGTAAAAATGAAACAAAATCAAATTATGTACGTTTTAACAGCATATTGCTTCCAACAGCCAGATGGGTTTTCATTGTCACCACAGTGAAACATTCTGGCTGATTGATAAATTCCTCCTATGGCACAGAAAATTACTTACTTTCCTCTTTTTAACTCTGCCAGGAAATTTTTTTATTTTGCGTAATAAAATAGGGATTCTCTTCAGTGTCAGCCTGAACAGTACAGTTGTTTTAGTGTATCTAGGAGATGACAGACTTTCCCAAAAGGATTCTTATTCCAGAGCTGTCTAGAGTTTTACAGGCAGTGAGGAGAGTGGAAGTTCACAGAGACAAAGTAAAATTTGGTAGTTTATATTTAATATAATGGCCATAGAGTGTTTATTCTTGTCCTATTTTCTATAAAAAAAGAAATACCCTGCATACAGTTTAAGAGTAGGTACCCTCTACTTAGCTAATGACAGCTACATAGTTTCACAATGTCTTTTGCTGATGATCATATGGGAGCATTTGGTATTGTGGGGAAAACTTGTGCAGAAAAGCTGGAGCTGGAAATTTGATAGCTTGTATTTAATTTAATGGACATAGACAATTTATTCTTGTCCTTTTCTCTGCTAAAGAAGATATATCCTAGATGCAGTTAGAACTAGGTATCTACTACTTAGTTCATGACAGGTCATGGGTCTAACTGTTGTAACCACATCTCCACTGTTGTGTTCTGTCCTCTTATGACAGCGTAAAACTTGTCTACACAGAGGCAGTTTTAAGAAGATGAAGCTAATGTGCAAGAATACCCTTTGCTATTCTAGAAGATCTTTATAGTCTTTCCCAGAAGCTGATTCTTGAGATTTCACTGTTTGTTCATCCCAGGGCACACAGTTGTCTATCCTTTACCATCTCTCTGACATGTGGATGAAAACATACATCTGCTGATTGGTCTTCAGCATCCTGAAGCTGGAAGGCAATAGAGGAAACAGTTTCTCCTGAATGGACCAGGAGAAAAAGTCTTTACAATGGATGATATCACCCAGTTCTGCAGGCCTCGAAACACTCTTTGGTAATGTTTTTGTAAAATCATGTTTATCAGGGAAATTGGCTGACAGCCAGCTCTCTGAGAACTCATTTTGAAATTGTCTATTTTGTGCCTTGAACAGCTCAATTCTTGTTTTCAAACTAGAAGAGAAATATCTATTAACTTCTAAATATTTACTTTAGTATTTCAGCTAAAAATGGAAAAAAAAATCTATCTAATAACAAAGAAACTTATGCAAGAAAGAAACACACTTCTACAACTGTTTTCAAACTGTATTCTGTTTGGCAAGCTAGTTTAGGTTGTGCTCTACTTCAAGTTATTTTGGAGGCCACTTGGTCAAACAAAACCAGAAGCTGCTACTTGGTTCTCAAACACGGTGTAGTTAAGAAGCACTGCCCTTGGCCAAGGGAACAAGAAGCTCTCCCGCACAACATAACATGAAATGAAGTTGAAAAATGATCTGCCAGTTGTGGGAGTGGGACAAATTTATGAGAGCTTTATCATGGTCATCAGGGAAGATTAATGGAAGCTGAGACTTGAGTCAATCAGTATTGAAAAAACCAAACCAATTAATTAAATGGAAATACTCAGCAGAGCCTGTATCAATAAATACAGGTGAATATTGACGCAGATCTGTAAGACTGGGGAGGGAGAACAATATAATGTAGAAAACAGAAAATGCTTAAAGGGGAAGTGTAGTTACACTACATTTCTGCTGCTGATTCTGTGAGCATACAGAAGAATTAAGGATTTGGCATTGAAGGGAAAACTGAATTAGGACTTGTACAGAAAAGCTGGAGTTGTATTATTTTTCATAATCTGTCTTCTTTGCATTTCTATAATAGTTTTCAGCTGTGGTCTTCAGATATATTTTTCTTTTTTTGTTTTTGTGGTGTTTATTTTATTTACACATAACATTGAACACCCATGAATTTATTATATTTAATTGCATGATTAAGTCAAAGTCCATTATTTGGAATTAAAAATGTACAGCTCCAAAACACCATGAGGTAATTAACATATACAGACATTGCATTTCCACCAGATCAATTATTCAAACAGTAGCAGTTGTAGTTGTGTATAAGAAGACCATTCTTTTGATGGGGGAAGTTTCTCTAGAGTGGCTCACTTTCCAGTTTCTCTAGAGGCCTGTTTATAAAATGAGAAGAGGGGGTTATTGATGATGCTAATAATCTTAGGACTGCAACTAGGCAAGTCTTAAGAGTTATTTAGGTTAGCTAATGCTCTATATGTATGTTTTATAAGCAAGAAAAAGTACTGGGCAGTGTTCAAAGGGGGTCTGTTTGGGACAGTGAAGAATACAGTGACGAAATACAAACAGCAAGGATTAGTAAGTGGCATTCAAAGATGTTAAAATTCTTACATCAAAGAAAGTGATGCTCAAAAAAAAATAATTCTAAAGTCTGGTGTGGTGTAGGAAAGAGTATCTGATTCAAATTACAGAGTTTGCAGAAACCGGGGAAAAAATGATAATAAAATCTTGATGATAGAAACCAAGGGGTATTTTTTCACATTCAGATGACCAAAAAGCAAAATGTACACTCAGTCAAAAAATGAAAATATTTCTGTCTTTGTTCCTCACTTCCTGGCCCACCACAAATAACTGAGAAATATACACATGAAAAAAAAGGATTGCGAAAAAATATGAAGGTGTCTTATTAACTTGATTTCTGCATGCCAGCTAGTTATCTTTGAGGTGCAGCCTTTTTTCATAACAGAAAACTGCTGGAAGGGCTATATACAAGGTTCCTAGTATAAATTCCAAATTTAATTTAAGTGCCCTTCTGAGCTGGGATCTGTCCCTGAAAGATAGAAGAAACAGAACAGAATAACAACATGCAGTTAAATTCATCTTGCCGTATCTCAGCTCCAGGAAGTTGGTGGATGGTATGACCTCAGAGGGATTCATCTCACTAAGGGGAATTGTGCAGCTGAGTGAGAGCAGCCAGGAGAAAAAACACCACCACCAGCAACAGCAACAAAAGTCACTGCTTCTAATTCCAGACTGGACTGGAAAGGATCAAAAATTACTTCCTGGGCCCTGATGCAATTTCTAATAAAATCATATATTCAACAACTAACATGGTTAGGACCAGTTTTAAAGTTAATTTCTCTTTTTTACTATTTTTAAGAAGCACCTTTTTATTGCTTTATAATGACAGGAAGATCAAAAGTGCTCAATATTTTTAGAAGCTGAATAACAAAACAAGCTTGCTTGCTGCCTTTCCCACTTTCTCAGCAAGGCAATGGAGCTACTGTACATAAATCAGAAGGCAGTTTTGACCATCATTGTCCAAAACGAGGGGAAAATGCCTATAGATAGCAAAGAAATAGGTTAAAAAAAAAATTTATCTGGTTTGGTCACATTGAGAAAACTGACTATGCAAAAAGGGTAGGTGCAAACACAGCCACACTCACATTTTCATACCCTGCTTCATCCCTAAAACTCCTGAACCAAGCTATTACATCCTGACAACACAGAAAAATCGGACATTCTGATGCTTTTGGGTTTAGATACTTACAGTTTTCAGGCTTGGTGAGTTTTATCAAAATAACCATTTCGGTAAGGTACATATATGTACATAATCCTGTTGTGAAAAGTCACAGTGCAGAAATATGCTGGTATCAAGTTCTTTATACTATCTTTGCTGTGCTTCACAGAGCTAATATGGCATTATATTGGCATTAACACTTGCTTAACTGAATCTTCACTAGGGAAATTCTGACATTTCAACCTTTCTGGCATATTTTAAGACGGCAAAATATTCCTTAAATGGACAAGACAGTAAAAAATCTTTTTACTTTGTCTCCTTTGCCACAACAGGGCTTTTCATTATATTAAGCTGTGTGAGCAGCCATTTGTATGAATGGTCACCTTGAAACGAGAAAAGGGATTAAAAGACCACCAGCTTAACCTCTGAGATTTGGGAACGATACAGCAGAAGTCCCTTCTCAGCCACCTCTCAGTCCTAGGACTTCCCTGCCTACTGATACTTATCAACTGTTTTTTTGTGAATTTACCCCTCTAAAGCTTCCTCTATACAGAGAAAACCCTCAGAAAGTGAAAGTGAGCTAGAGAGAGTAAGATTGTAAAATGTTACCATCTTTCTTTTTCTAATTCCTCAGTCTAGATTAACAAACACTGCATAATTCTTAGAGCATTATTAGAGTGTCCAGATGGTGAAGGGTGGCTTATAACAACTGAGACTTGTAGGTGTTCTCAGTTTCTTTACACCATCGAATTGTTTACTTTAAGGAAAGAAGAGAAAAACCCACATTATCACCACCTGAAAGCACAGAACTAGTCAGGATGATTTTTATGTTACAACTGAAAAGATTTTCTGCCCTGGGCTCTGCTGGGAATAATGGAGGTTTGGCTGTTCACCATGGGGTGTCTCCATCTGAGATGCTGGGCTGGGATTTTCCCTGAGTCTGTTATTAGAACTTCTGTCTTCCCTATATCTCAAACAAAAGCTGAGCTGAACTAGTGAGAACCTACATAACTCCCAGACACATCAATAGTAAAGAGTTTTTAATTTTAGAGTAGTGGTAAGTATGCCACTCGCCACTCAAAATCTATTTTTAAATGTTTTGTGTTTGCTTGTAGACGACTGGGCTGACAAAGCAATGTTCTTACTAGTTAAGCTTCGCAACAGCTCAAGCAGACAGTTTTATCTGATTAGGATGTGAGAGGAGTTTCTTCAAAGAACTCAAAAAATGAGTTCAGTGTCCTGGTCCCTAGTCCCATGTCCTGCAGAGCAGAGGTACCTCAGTGGCTTCCTATAGCAAGTGACACTAACTGATGCTTCTGGTCGTTACCATAGTAAATGGGATACAGTTTAATGCTCCAATTCAGAAACACTGTGCTAGAGCATCAAGCATAATTAGTTAAGAACATACTACTTTATCTTTAGTTAAGAACATAGCTGATTAATTTTCTGAGTTAGAAGACACAGGTGTGCAAGGATAAAAGCCTTGCTTGTTTGAATAAACAGAAATTGTCTCATAATTTTGCAAATTATTTCCTTTAAAGCAATCTAGCTAAGACAGAAATACCTGCTCAATATTTATTCATTGAAAAGGAGAAACATTTCTGTTGTGTTTTGTTTTTCAAACAATGTTAAAAGCTGTCCTAGAGTAACTCTATTGAGCATAATGAATTGTCACTGGAGATGAATTTGGTCCTGGCATCTCTGGTTTCACCTGCCAGGAAAAAAAAGGTTTTCATCTGACTTTACATATTAATCACCTACAGGCAAGGAGACAAGTCCTGGAACATCTCTGTCTTCTTTATATGGACTTTCTAATTCAGTTTGTTTTCTAATGATTTGAGATGGAAGTCAAGATCACTCCATTTTTGTAACAGCTTTGAGTCAGTTCCATAGATTTGATCACGTTTACCCCCAAACTCAAGAATATCTTCCTAGGTTAATCACTGTCTGAGAAAAGGCAGTACCTCAAAAGAATATTTAGAGAATGGAAAAAGTGAAAACACTTCGGACATTTTATTAGCTGTCTTGTGTGCAGAATATTCTTCTGGAAAAAGCTAGAGTAACTTTCAAACATTTTGAATACTCTAACCTTCAGATCTGTGGGAAATGGGCTGCATTTATGCTCTGCCTAGACAGACAAGATACCTTTGCCAGAGCTGAGAAAGTGGCTCACCAATGTCTAGACAAAGGGCCTAGGACCTCTGAACTGGGAGCCCTGGATGCAACTGCGGCCTCCGGCTGCCTCCCCTCAGACTGCGCCGCCTTCTTTCAAACCTTCTCGCAGTCTGCCTGCAAGCAGATTAGAGGGAAATGTGGTGTATTTGAAAAGCAATCATCTTCCATCTATACCTACCCATTGCCTAAGATTTTCTTTGGAAAATATGAAAGTTTCACAACCTCATGTCTTCCAAATTCAATGTCAATAGCACACTGCTCCTGGAGAGCTTTAATTTAAAACTAATTCTGCCAGGCAGGGTTAAAGAGATCTTTCCTAATCAGTAGAATGTTTCTCATTAAAGAGAACTTGTCTCTGTAAGATGCATTGACTTGCAGATGTAGCTGAAATTATTTTTTGGTTTGGCTTTTTCCTAAAACATCAAGTTACATAATGTAGATTTTAAGATATTGCAGTTTTGAGAGTGATGTATTCTAGTGGCAGATTTCCCTTTAAAAACAAAGGTTGATTTCTCTTCTGTCACTGCAATGGAATAATTGGTGGTCTAGCATGAATGAGTCGTGAGCTGCATGCATGAGGACCACTTGAGTCAAGTTAAAGTCCTTCAAACCTCTGTTTGTAATTAAAAATGAGAGTACAGGCATGGTCCTTAAATCCTGATTAGAAGTCACTTAAAATGATTACAGAAGCAATGAACGCAATCTGAATGATTCTCACTCTGCTAGGCAGCAGCTAATCCTAGTTGGTGAGCAGAAATCTCCATAAAATATTCTTGAAAGTGATAATGAAGAATTTCAGATTATGCTTAAAAAAACCACTCAGATATACAAAAGTATCACAGTGTATACAGAGCCAAATCTCAGCAGTATGTTAACAGACATACAGAGTATACCATTATGTATTATGTCCTCTATTATACTATACAGAATTGCTAATACTACATTGTATTTAATATTATACATATTATGTTGATAAATGGGCTATATTTCAGCATAACTGCTCCAACTGCATTATCATTCATGAAGTTTACTTGCAAAACACCCCTGTGATTTCATTATGTGAGTTTATTTGGACCCTTATATGTTTAGATTTTGACTTGCATTTTTCCTCATGTAGGTAATCATTTCCTCCTTTTATTGTTTCTCTCTTGATTTCTGGTTTTGTGGGACTCTGATTGAGACACAGCTGTTTGGGAATGAGGTTAGAAATATTTGCTTATGCTCACTGTAAAGTTAGGGATCATTTTCTAAAAAAAAAAAAAAAACCCTGCATTTCCCCAAAACCTTATGAATGGTAATACACACATTATGGAGTACAGTTGTCATCTCAAGGCAGCCTTCCATAAAGTATTGACCATTAGTGTACTCTCTGTTCTACCGCATCATTCACACAATTCATCAAGAGCCGGGAAAGAACAGTTTGCTTTTTCTGGCTAGTACACAATCATCCTTAATGTAGTTTATGAGATTTAAATTCAGTGCTGAGTATTGCAAGGTTTTCAGACAACGCAGTGCCATTAAAAGCTTTTGTACTGTCATTGCCTTCATCAAAGGCTATAGTTTAAGCCACATGTATCTTACAACTTTGCATTAAGATTTTTTATCTAATTCTCAGCCCCCTCTTCCTTAGAATTCACTTTGCCTTGGGAAAAGGTTTGCAGCTTTGTCCTGTTCTTATCATTGTGTAGGTGGGCAGACCAGTACAGCAACCGTATTTTACTTTCATAGTAAACCAGTTCTCATTTCTCCAAATCTGTGAGCTATTCACAATTTGCAAAGGAAAAGAAAATTAAGTAACTCTTTCTCTTCCTGTCAAGAGAAATTAGAGCAGCAACGTGTATTTATGTCCCTACTGACTTTATTTTTTGGGGGGGAGGGTGTGTGTGTGGTTTTTTTGGTTTTGGTTTTTTTTTTTTTTTTTTTTTTACTATACTTAGGTAGGACAGGATAAGAGGAATGCTTCCTCTGGAAAGATCTAAAGAGTCACATCCATCTTTAGTGGAGGTTCATGCTCTCTTCCAGGAGGACTATGTCCATCCACAAGGTCCACATGCACCCTCTCCATCCCCTCTGTTGCTTCTGTGGTTTGTGCTGACCCATTTTCCTTCACGTTGCAGCAGAGTAGTAAGGCATGGGCAGGATTGTTTGCATATGTTCAAAGCTCCTTAAACCATATGGAGAGATTTTAAAATATGTGGATTTTACTGACCAAAGAAACAAACTGACCCTGAGAAATCTGCAGTCTAAGGATGTCAGAGCACTGTTTTGCATCATCCTCTCTGGGTCATATGCCAGTCCCCTGGGAGTGACTGTGAAAGTCTGTGTCCATGGGGCTGGTGGTACTCCTTATATTGTTGTGAGAAGGAAGCCTTTGGAATCAGTTGATTCACCTCTGGACAGCTACAGATCAGTGAAGGAGCACACTGGAAGAAAATGTTAATACTTTACTTTGGGCTGGTTTAGGTTAGGTTTATTACCACTTTTGTAATTAAATCAAAGGGAAAGGCATGGGAAAAAAAAATTACCATTTCAAAACTTTTCACCCAGAACTTCTAGCCATGCATATGCTAGTTTGCATTCACATCTCTGATCAACAGAGATAAATGCATTGCAAATTTCTCTGACTGAATCAGGTAAGGTTAATTTCACTGTGTACTAATTAGAAATAAGTGTGTTTAATGGTAGACAATTCTGACTTTATCTGTATGTGTCTTTAGGACACTTAAGTACTTTTCCTGTCCTTGAAAATATGTGCTCAAAAGTTCTTTGTAAACTATGTCATAAAAGGCAATAGTCAAACAGGAGAGGTATGCAGGTGCTGAAGCTCAACTAATATTTATCTTTAAAAAAGTAAGCTTTATTTTGCAGTTTAACTCTTTTTTTTTTCCCCTTTTGAGATGACTTCAGAATAATAGTGATGTGGGAAGACAACCTACTTTAACCAATTTATGACATTTTTTGTATAAGATAGATACTTCTCTAGTATTTTGTGAATGTGTCAGAATATTTTGACCATTTGTTCTCTTTGCTATCTTAGTTTGAAAATCTTGAGATAAAATGTTTATTTTCTGTCACCATCTGAGAGTGTCTACTTCTCGGAAATCCATGTTGAGGTCACATTGGGGATGTTTCATAACAAACTTATAATTACTTAGTCAATGAATTTCTGACGCATGATACAATTGAAAGTATTTTCATTCTCAATTTGTTACAGGAACTGCACTGAGTTGTTAAAGATTGATAATAAACACACACAAAAATGTGCTATATTCAGATGAAATACTGAGATTAAATTGTGAGATTGATTTTTTTCTTAATTTAATGGGTATAGTAAGAACTAAGGCAATCCATCACAGAGCACAGCACCTCAATTTAATAAGCATACAGCATAAGATTGGCTTTGAAAAACTGTCATTCTCACATTGCATCTTTGCCAAAACATTGCTATTGAATTTTAGAAACACTAATTTGGAGTTTTAAAAAGAGAATGAGAGGAATATATCAGAGAAATGCTGGGATGTTTTTATATAAGTTCTATTATAGCCAAGATTCATAGATTCTCAATCACAACTTTCCTTGCTGTGTCAGCTTTTAAACTAAATCTCCCAATAGAGCAATAATGAGATGCAGGGAAAAAACTTTCCCTGCTCCACTGTGTGTCCAGCTGCTCCCTCTGACTCTCATTTAGCAGCTCAAACAGGATGCTTCTAGCTGATCCATCTCTCTAAGTGCTTCCAAGCCTTTCCACAGATACGTCATTTTCCACAAAAGGCTTGTTAGCTCCACTGTAGTATCCTAACACCAAGGCACATCTTTTCCATCCCACAAACCAGACATGATATTTACTGGGTGGCTTCGGTTGCTCCTGCCAGACAGGAGGACACTATCAGAGTGTGGCCAGTACATCACCCTGGAAAATGCATTCCATGTCTGCAAAAACCCTTGCCTCCAATCTGGGAACATGAATGATGGTACAGTGAAACATGTGGTACAGGGCACCTCCTAATCCCCTGTAATGTTTACTGCCATGAAGGAATTTATTCTTTGTAACAGAAACTGCTTTTTCTACACAAGGCAGTTCTAGAGCTTTTCGTATGGCCACAGGAAGGTCAGCTACTAAGCTGGGCTGATCAGATGTGACCCAACCTGGTCACTTCTGCAGGTCCTTCTCTTGGAACAGTTGCTAGACCAGCCTGGTTGTGCCAGGCCAGGGCAACACTCAGTGAAGAAAGCAAAGAGAGCTCCAGCACAGGGGCTTCAGCCCAGCTGCCCCTCTGGGCTGTCTGGCCTCTGAGCTGGTGCTGCTCACTGCCTCTGACCCCTCATCCCTTTTCCACCCTGCCTCCTGCAAAGGACCTTACACAAGTGTTGGGTTTTTTTCACTTGAGTGCTGTGTAGGTACTTTTCTAGGTGTCTTTCTCCCACCATTTTTGAGTCCTGAGACCCTAATCCATGGCCATACCATTTCATTACTGACTTATTTACAAATATGGTCTGTACTTGTTGGCAGAAATGTGAGTTGTCATCCATGGCAAGGTGCTAACATAGTTCGTGTGTTGTGCCCTACCAGCAGAGATCACAAGATACAGACAGCAGTGCTTCACAATTAAAGATATTTCAGCACTGCAGCCCCCCATGACATTACATGCTCTAATAGAGGAAAGCTACTAATTAAAAAAAATTACTGAGAAGCTGAAAAATACTAATCAGTATGCATGAAGTCAGAATTTAAAATATGCTCAGATGTCTGTGAAAATTGGTGAAATGTCAGTTTGAGAACTGAAAACATATTGTTAGAATATGTTTTAACATGAGCAGGTGAAGATGAAGTATATTCCATGTAGTGAAATGACTAGAAAAGTCTGCAGCACTTACTTGCCTAGCATACTTTCAATTAATTGCATTTTAGTTGAAGGGGTACTGTATTTAAGCTGACTGAAAATTAATACTGTGTTTAGCAGGATGCATAGGAAAATAGGTATACCTGCTCCACCCAGAAGATGCATTCTTATTTCCAAAATTATGAGGAATTACTGTCAGAGTTTTCAGCATTTTCTGCTAGGTACACCCTGATGATAAAGTGTGCTAATGGAAACCGAACAGTATGAGGAGAAAGTAGCTATAATCTTCATGCCCATTAACAGCTCTAAAATCAGTGACATTAACTGTAATAGCCTTTGGTCAGGACAGAGTTTAAGCCATTGTTGGGTAGACAGGTGGAAGGAGAGTTAAATCACATTTTCTTTGGAAAATCTCATGTGTTCCTGAGCTTTGTCTTTCATACCTGCTTGCCCACTAAAAAGAAATCTCTGCCTTTTCTTTTTTTTTTCCTATTGGCCAGTTTCAATCACACTTGGCATTAAACTAAAAGTCTCAGAGTTAGTTAACTTTGTCAAATCTTATGTGACACATTTGTAGTAGTAGCCCCAATAAAGAAAAGTCTGGTGTTAGCTCACCAAGCAGTGGAGAATACGCACTGGAGAAATGCTTATAAAAGTCCACCATATGCTTTGGTGTGTCTTGTACCTTCTAACACACTAAAGACAACCAACCAAGGATATTGACCTGTGGGAAGCCAGATGACTGGTTTTAGTGGTTGTCTGAACCAGTTTTTTAGTTCACAGGGCATGTTGCAGAAAAAAATTAAACCTGAGCTATCAGTAGAAATGTTGCATTTTCAGTACGTATTCTAAAATGGCTGACTGCTGACTTTATTTTTATTTTTAATCAACATTATATTTATAAGTGCCTCTGGTTGGACGGAATACACAATGCTTTCATTCCTTCCTAACAAAAGAAAGCAAGTTGCCACCTACTTCTTTTCTATCTGAAGCCATATAACTGGTTATGTGGCCACAATTTCATCTCCAATACTAATATACAGAACTATTCCTATGAAATTCAGCATCAGGAGTGGCAGGAAAAGAAATGAAGAAGAATGTGAGATGTTAAGGAAAACTGCTGCTAAGTAGGGTGGCTCTTTAACAGTCTCCAAAAGCTGGTAGATGAACTTTAAAGGTTGTGTATGCTTCAGCAGACTGAAGATATGCTTCAGCAAACCTGAGACTAAATGACTATAATGTTAAATGCATATTGCCCACTTCTGGAAAAAGAGCAGTGGAAAAAAAACCTCAAAATCACGCTTTGCCTAAGAATTTAGGAAAAAAGGTGATTTGTGGGTGGATAAGATTTAAGTACCATATAAATAAGCTAAGTGTTCTGAGGCAACTTGAATTTCTCTAAGAAATGGCATTGACACAGAGGAATCAATGACTATAGCAAAGCTTATAGACACTCTTCTGAAATAAGTAACAAAAAAAGATAATTTCCATCTTGGCAATTGAATGTTAGATGCAATCTTACAGAAAACAAAGAAAAAGTAGTGTTCGAGATATAGCAAATATTACACACATTTCAATAAGAATGCATTTAACAACATATCAACGTTATTTGCTGTAAAGTATCAGAAAATCTTCAAATACAGCATGCAGGATTCTTGACAATATCAAGCAATCGTAGTTGTAAATGAAGTTATTTTTGTTTTCAGCATTGTTTTTAAGAAGGCCTTTTCAAGAGATATTGCTTTGATATTTATTTAAGCAGTTAGAAAACAAAGCCTCACATGGTGAAAACATATGCATGTCAGTACCATTTGCTTCAAGCTGACAGCTAGTGCACCTTTTCAACAAGCTTCAGATGGTTTGTAGTCAGCTGGCCACTTGAAAGATTTAAACTCTCCAGGTCATTGTTTGCCCTTTTCAAGGGAAGATAGTTTGCTACTTGCTCTCCTGCAGAGCATTCTTTCTCCTAACAGAGCTACCACTGAACTAAGGTTTCAGCCCTGCTGTCCACCACTTCACTTTCCCATAAACAGGACCAATTTACCTGGTGACCAGAAAATGTACACTGTTCAGCTTTGTCAGAAGGAAGATACAACGTACATTTCAGTGTCTCTCCTTGGCCACGCGGATTCAAAGACCACCTTTTTTTTCATGTCATTTTTTGTGAGTTTAGTACAATTCAGAACTCCTTTTTTCTGATGCGGGGCCGCAAGATTATTCCTATAGTGTTCAGCTGCTAGCCCTCTCTTAGAAATTTGCTTATGGGTTCTGTTAGTTACTTAGCATCTTTCTTTCAGGTCCATACTGCTGAAAACCCTAAGGTGTAGGTCTAAGGCAAAATACCCATGTCACCCTGGAAGGCGTTAGGAAAGGGAGCACCTCCCAAGGAAAGATAGTTTCCCTTCCCTCTTTTGCCCAATGTAATACAAATTGGTAAACTGAGGCACGTAACTATTGAGAGGGGAAAAAAAAAAAAAACACCTTTTAGCATTGCTTTTTCTATTCTTGTATTTTGTTTCTTCCTTTTAATCTTCCTTAAGAGGCTTTCAAAAATCCATTTAGCTTGACTCAGTTTGAAATATAAATAGTAAGCAGATCACTGCCCCAAATAACATGTGTGTGACTCTCTTTAGCACTTAAACAGCACCCCGTAAATGCCTGGCACACACGCAGAGAAATGGGACTCTGTGGACTAAGCTGATTTAAACACACATTGTGAGACTGACATGTTAGTAATTGCCAGTTTACACACTGAAACTCCTAGCTGACCTAAGAGCTCCTAATTGGTAGTGAAGGAGGAAAATTCATGATAAATTACTATGGAGCAATTTTTACTTTAGCTAGTGAATATTTTTACCATGTTGCAACTCCTTGATGAATCCTATAGTAGCACATTCATATGGCTGTATCTGAAGATCAGTATTTCCCTGGAGGGAGAGGTCTGTATCACTGTTAAAGTAGCCATGGTATCTACCAGAACTTTTATGTAAAGATTATTAAGAAGAAAATGGAGGGATTTGATTCCTGCAGTTTTAGTACACTTGACCCTTGTTTCTGTGCAATGACATAACTTACCAAAAATACTCTCTGGAGAATAACCTATGGACACTTACCTCACTTCTGCGTCTGCATGGTTCAAGATTAGGTCATCACCTGCCTTGGAGGTGTAAATCCTGGCCTAAAAACATGCAGGCTCAGCCTGTTTGTGTCAATATCCTCTTCATCTATACTGAGATATCAAAAGTGTACATGTAGAGCTTCAAGTATTTAGGAGGTATTTTTATCAGAAATCAGTGCCTTAAAGTATCACTGCCAACTTTTACTACCAGGTACAATTTCCACCAAACTGATATTTTAGCAAGAGATATAAATTTACAAAATTCTATAGAGATGTTTTCCGACAATGCCTTAGACTGCTTTATTTAATTATCAAATTAGGACACATAATCTATAGAATAAAATCACATTCAGAAAAAGTTTTGCATTGATTCATATCTTTGGGAAGGAGTGTATTTTTTTTTTTTTTTTTTGTATTATGCTTCTAAGGAAAACTGACTGTCTTTAAGTCCAAGTTTTGAACTTGCAAAGATATCACCATTAGCATGGTCTGACCCTCACTCAACTCAGTGATCAAACTTCAAAATAAAGAAAAATAAATTACATGTTTCAAAAGACGCAGTTGTTTGTGAATCTCATTTGTGTTAGAAACAGTGCTGCACAACACAGCACTGGTTTTGTGGCAAGCATTGTTTTTCCATTCCCTTGTAGTATCTGCAAGCACATTCAACTGTCTGAAACACTTTGCAAGACCCAAGTTTGGGTTTTGTCCTCAGCTGTCTGGAATAAACAGAATTGCCATCCAGCATTGCAGGCAGAGTGACATGAGACTTGTAGGCTTGACATTAAGAAACTGGCAGTTCTTCAGCTTTCCAATAGCTTAGTCCAGTTATTTCTTCATTTTTCAGTATAGCAGATTCATTTACTCTCCATTTTCTGATGGTCACACTAAAGTACTTGCATGAAGATACATTACGTTGATGCGAAAAATGACACTTTTTTTTCTAAAACAGATCAGGTAGTAAAAGGAGAGCTGATTTCTTCATTTTCTTTCTTTGTGAACTCAGAATTCTGAAGTTGCTTTTTATGTAGCATTTTATCTCTCTTGGAAGATGTTATCTTTAAGTGTGCCTTATCATTTCAGTGACTATACCTTTAAAAAGAGGCATAAAAAGATATACTGTATCAACACCTTTGAATTTTAGGAGTATAGTCTATGTTACAGTTCTTGTAGAAAATAAAGTGTACTGTGTGCTGGATGCCATTTTGATTATGGATCTTTATTAATATTGGTCTTTTTTCTGATCAAGATCCATTTCATCATGAAAATATTTTTATCAGTATTCACTTGTTACAAGCAGGTGAAGCAAGAAGATATATAAGGGGGTATAAAGTAGGATTAAATGGAATCACTCCTCAAGGATTATCACACAGCTTTGTTTCTCACAAAGCCTTATATCATCATCTCATGTCAAAACAGCTCCTATTTTATGAGGTTTTTAAAATTTCTAACCTTTGCCCTCCCTCATTTCTACGGACATATTTTGTTTGATGTTGGGAATGCAAAATCACTCTGTATATTGAGCCTTACCAAGCATTTCAACTTCACACATTTCTTCAAACATAATTTAACTATTAACATCTACACCATTTACACCATTTTTCTTGGCTTTTTTTTTTTACATTTAAGTAAAGTTTTCCATTTTCTTGCCCATCCATGTAAACTAGTAAAGCTCTTTTAACATGACACAATCATTTTTTGCTTACTGCACTGATTTCTGTGAAAGGTTTTTTTAATACCAAGCTGTTGCAGTATGTCCTGCATATTCAAGACCAGAAATGCAGGAAGACCCTTAGAAAGTTTTCTGAAAGAAGAGTAAGTATTAAATACTTGTAAATGCATATATAATTTTTGATGACAGAATTTTTTCCAAGATGAATGATTTTTCCATTGTTTCTTTGGTCTTTAAGTAGAAGAACAACAAACTTATTTATATGTGCGTGCTTATGACATTAAAAACCAGTAGTGGTTCTTGAGGAAGTGTTGAGATAATGCAATTGAGAAACTGAGCTGATTGAGCAGAGACTAGAAAGATAACTATCTGCTCAGACTGCAGCTCTCACACTGCGTAGATGAAGTAAATCTTGGGGCTTAATTCTAGATATAATGCAAGTGCTGCCTACAGTACAGCACAATGGTTTATCTGTATACTCACTTTTCTAGCATCCATTCAGCTGATTCTCTGAAAATTAATTAAGGTTATATGTCTCTAAGTAATGTCAGTATTCTGAGTTCAAAGTGCTCCTTCCTCATGGAAGATTCATGTTCCTTAGAGCCATCCATCTGCCCAAAGTTAGGATCAGCTGCATATAATATAGAATTTCTGAAAAACTCCAATGCTGACAGCTCAATCTCTTTTGTTGCTTACCTCTTTTAATAGATTGTTTCCCCACCACAAATGCCCAGTTTAAGGCCTTACTTTACATGTAGGATATTTTTCTCTTGCTACATATTCCCAGAGCAGTAGAAAGGGACCAGGTATGAGGACTTCCTAGACTGAAGTGTTCAGTAATTCTAATTACAGCTATTAGTGCAAGGAAGCTTCCCATTCAAGCTCTGCACAGCCAGAATAAACAACAGTGATTATGGTGTCAGTGTTTTCTGAATAGGCACTTTTGCAGAAAATGTTTTTTCTTTTATTTAATAAAAGTGTAGTTAAATGAAATTTTGCTCTTGTAAGTAAACTGTTCTCCAAAAGAGGTACAATTACAAAATCAGAACTCAATCTGTAAAGAGGCAATGTTCAACAGTTTCCAAGAAGTTGAGCCTAGATTATCTTTTGGGTTCTTCAAAGAACATTGTTAAGTGACACTGCTTAATAACAACTGAGAGTTGTGATTTTTGTACATAAATTTAGTCCTTTAGGAAAGGCTTTGGTGCAACATGAGATAGTCATCTTTTCTTCCTTTGTTGTCAGCAGAAAGCAGTAGATGGAGTGAATTGCTCTGTGGCTGCTCCTGTCTCTCCACTGACTATAGATAAAACCTGGACAACATCTATAACCGGCCAGTACATTTTTTATCTTTCACTGAAGGAAGCTTTGTAAGATCAATCCAATTTGTAAAGTTACCAGCCTCTGGTGAATCTTGAGAGGATTCCAGCTCCTCCTTCAATCCCTATAAAACTCTGGAGGCTCTCTAGCTGATCTCTTTCTTCACTGAAAGAAGACCTTTGTCCAATCCTGCAGTGTTCATATCCACTTCTCTCTCCTTGTCAGTCCCTACTCAGTTCATATGATCTTTATTAAAGTTCTACACAACTCACTGTGAAATTAATGGAGAGTTTCACTCTGATTTCATGAGGCTCTGAACTAAGCCTTCTGCTTGCACTGTGATCCTATGGGATTTTCAGTCTTCCTTCTTTTCAAGCCAAATCTCCAAACTTGATGATCAACTTCTGGTTGAAACAGCTGCCAAATGCCCTGCTGGGCACTAATTAACTGCTGCTAATTTCACATTGCGTGTATAATGAAGTCTGGCACATGTAACCCACAGCACATGAGATTCAAACTCAGCATTCTAAAGTATATTAAATGGAGACATTCACTGTAAATTCACAGTTTCTTTTCTTTGATTGCAGAGTAGACAGAGCTTAAAGCTATCACAAATTCTTCCCTTTTCTCTTGTGATGCATGGTTTCTCCCATATTCCACTAACAATAAAAGCAGTTGAGTGTGCTACTGTTGTTCACAAACATGTTCACTCTGCCAAAATACTTTTTTACCACATACTGGCATTTTTGTTACTGCAAGTGTAAAAGAGAGCAGGAAGAAAAAACACTGCAAGACACAGGCTCTACTGCTAGCAAGAGCAGATTAGGGATCTCATGTAACAACTGCAGAGAATTGCCTGCAACAGCTCACTAGCTGTGCTGCCTGCTGTTTTAGCACCTTGAGAACCCAATCTGTTCTTTGCAGTGGCCCTCCCTGTCATTTCTCAGGAGGCTACAATAGGAAGCTGTCACCTCCCTCGTGAAGCTCCCTGTGCTGCCACATAGCCAATGCCAGTGTTCCACAAATGAGCCCGGGCTGCTATTCCAGCGCTCCTCTTTGCTGCCTTTGTGACAGATGGTGCACAGTTAGGCAGCAGCCACAGCTGAAAGTAACTCATAGCGGTGCGATTCCACTATAAAGATTTTCCAGCACTGCTGCTCAGAAAAACTCCAGTGACAGGAATTAGCAGTTTAAAATTCTATTATGTACATACAAACATTTATTCACCCTTCATTGCACACAGGACTGGAGGGTACTGCTGTGTCAACTGGTGACAATTTGCATGTCCTGAGTTTCATGAAGCTCTGCTGCATCAAAACTAACCCTGACTTCCCAAACTGAGTGAGAAGTGAGGAAAAGCTATAATTTTTCAACAGGTTTGACTGGTTTGGGTGTTGGGGGGGCGGTCTTTAACTG
The DNA here is from genome assembly GCA_025447955.1 of Psilopsiagon aurifrons. Classification (NCBI taxonomy): domain Eukaryota; kingdom Metazoa; phylum Chordata; class Aves; order Psittaciformes; family Psittacidae; genus Psilopsiagon; species Psilopsiagon aurifrons. The sequence goes on along the minus strand of JAOEHY010000161.1, from coordinate 8,609 downwards.
CCATGGTCATTGGAACCACACAAGTCTGAGAAGCTGCATAGTCAGCATGTGGGCTAGTGATAAGGGCAGTGCATGCTCTTCATTTGGGGCCACCAGACATTGCAAGCTTTCACATCAATCAGTTGCATAGAAGAAAAGGCCATGAGCTGGGCTGCTGGGTAGGCTGTGCAGCCTGATGGGAGCACCTCACTAGCATGGTCACCTGGTGTTTACGCTGCTCACAGCTGGCTCACAGTTGACTTAGGGGACATATGGCATCACACGGAAAAACTGGAGGAGGCTTGTCTAATGTTCAGTATGCAGAAAGCTCGGGGTTTAGTCAGTCAGGCTGGTGTAGTCTAGAGACTAAAAATATGACCTGATTTCTTGGGAGACATAAAAATCTCTGTAGGACAGCAGCCCACTAATTTTAGCAGGAGAAATTTTGTTTCCAATAGCTATCTAATTCTCCAAGAAAACTAAGACTTCAGATACTTTACTGGGGCCTTATAAAAAGAGAAAGTTGTTTTTAATATAGACTTCTTTCAAAATAACACAAAAATAAGATTTCTGGAGAAAACTTAATGCGCATCTCACATCAGTCACCTCAGTCCTACTGACCAAGTTACACCTACAAAGGCACATCTGTGCCTCTTTAAATACTCTTAACCTTTAGGCTCCTCAGTGACAGGGGCTGTACAGATAGTTATCTCTATAGATGCACTACAAGAATGTAGGCTAGCAACCAATGGCACTTGCATTACAGCATCTTAAAGCTGAAGGCAGATGTTGAATTTTTGTTTAAGAGGATTATTAATTGGCTTAGACACTCCTCCTTCCCCACCCTGGCTCTAGCTGGCTGTCAATGAGTCTACTGTATAAGATGTCTGGCTCTAAACTGCTTTCAAGCCAATAACTCTTTCTAATAAGCTGCAAGATGGTGCTCAGCATGTTTAATGCTTCTATTATTTTTCTACAGAATTAGAAACCCTTGCCAAGATTTGTTTTTTCTTGTTTAAATATTTTTATCCCCCAATCAGCTGGAAGAGAGATAGGACTTATGCTACAGGTGCAGAGTTCTGAGCCCAGCTGTCTCCCCTGTACATGATGGCTTGTCATAGAAAACAAAACCACTGCCAATCTAGCTACTAACAGGAAAATATGTATTCACTGGGTATTATTTTTGTTTGGGTTTTATTCCTCTGTAAAAAAAAATGCAGATGTAGAATGCTACATGCTGTTGGCACTGGTGCTCTGTAGGTCTTGTCATAGAAAATTAGAAAAATAGGTATTTGCTAATTTGCCATTATGAAAAAAATTAAAACAGATTTTTTAAAAATATTTTAAAAGCATCAAAGTGACAGTCCCTTTATAAGCCTGGCAACAACAGGGAAAAACAACTTCACAGCCTGATGTTGCTGCAGTTTGGCAGCCAAATGGGTTTGTGTAGGCTGTTGTTGGCAGCAGTTTTCATTAGTTTAGGGCCTCCTTTCTGGAAAGACAGAATCGAGCTGTCAGACACGGATGTCCAGTCTTTGCAAGCAGGACTCACTTGTATCCTGTCTTGCTGAGCAGCCCTCCTGGGCTTCTCCCATCTGTCTGTAAGTGCAATTCTCTTATCATTATGACATTCCTTTCAGAACTTTTAAGGATATTGCCTAGCAAATACCTTAATTTCTGTCTAGTTCCCTTATGTCTAATTTCTCATCTCACAAAGGAGTATAATTTCTATTTCCCCCCCTTTTTGGCTGTGCAGATCTCTGAAGGGAACATTCCCTTTCCAGTAGTTCCTCATATATGAACCAGTAACAAGTTTCTTTGGAGGTGCTGGATGAAACATTTTGGAGTAATTTTTGACATGTTGAATTCTGAAACAAGGAGAGAAAGTTGCTACCTTCCTTAAATATCTGGGTTTTGATTTATGTTTGCTTTAAGCTAAATTTCCTGTTATGCTATAATAAGCATTAAAAGTCATGGCAGGACTTCTCAGCAAGGACAACTGAGGCCAATTTCTGTATACCTAAAAAAAAAAAAGGCACTTTCACTGCAAACTGCAATTGGATTTGGGCTTCGTTAAATTTTTATTTTTTTAAAATATGCTTCATATAGTAAGTTCAATAAGCAAAACTAACTTCAAGTCACTGTAATGTTCATTGATTATCTTTGCTAGATTGCTCAAAATAGAGAGCACTTGCAGAAAAAAAATCAGCACCATTACTGATCAGATTATTGTTATCCTCCTGGTGCACCTGGTCCCATGACTGTTTCCTGACTGAATGAAATCATAAGGATTTAGCTCTTCTTTCTGACTCCCTGAATAGAAATACGAAAGTATGAATTCTTCTCAGAGTGATAGCACAGAAGGAATTAATTTTGTCCTTACGACAATAGAATTCTTTTCAAGTAATGGTTATTACTAGAAATCATTTTAAAACTTTCTCTTGTACCAAAAGTATTTGAGCAAATACTTTGTATATGGCAAAGTTTTGAAAACTATACCTTTCCAGAATTCTGGAGAAGAATTGCTCAGGATCCAGAAAGGCTCCTAGATAAAGCGTGCATAGGGAGTAGAGTCTAGCTCTACTACCTCCCTATTAGAATTTTTTTATTAATATCACCGCAGTAAGTAGAAATTTTTCAGTGAGGTTGATATTTGGACTGGAAAACCAGACTTTTGGTCATGAAAGGATAACTTTCAGAGCTGCAGTGACATTTGCTCTATATTACTAGCGTATGTCCCAAGTATGGGTTCTTAACTCTGTAGTCTGACCTTCCAATATGCAGAGTCCAACCTCTATCTATGATTATCCAAGGGGTATACAGAAGATAAGAACGTATTTATTATTTTACTGTCAGTCTCTCCTGAGAAAGGAAGCTTTATTCAGTCAGTAGAAGATAGGATCACACCACATCTTGACCATGCTCATTACTTACCACATTGTATCAAGACAATGACTACAACAAAAGCTTAGGTGCTAAAAGTTCGTGTGAGCAAGAAATTGCCCCTGTTGTGCAGCTAAGTAGGTGTGTTTTGACAGATCCTTGTTTTGCTTTTGTGTTGTGGTGGTGTCTTTGAAGGATGCAGGTGGTTGGTTGGTTAGTTTGGAGTAGATTTTTCATTTCATTTTCAGTAGCTGTATCAACACCTAGATTTGATATAGCCTGATTATTACAGACCAGTATTTCGATGGATACAGCTGAGGACTTTTTCCCGGCACTGCACTAAATCTTTCCTTCATTGCTATGAAGTCAGTGAAATCTCATTACATCAAGGTTAAGACCAGCCAAAGAAAAAATACCTACCACCATCTCCTCTGTCTGAGTTATTCAAACAGCACTGGAATTCTGCTTCCATTTGCTTATTCTTTGGCTTAGCTGGTAGGTATTTAGCCCATCTAATATTTCCATAAGGCTGTCTTGCAAGTGAATTATCACTTGTGTTTTGCTACCATGAGTTTCTTCCAATCTGTCACTGTCTCCCTGTAATGAGATGTCCAGAGCTGCTGCAGGTGTAGTTGTATTTATTGTCTTACACAGATGAAATACCCTCTACAGATTGAATTCTATTAAAAAAACTATGGAGTTTTTGCTGCCAAACTGCATTGCAAAGGCATTTCTTGATTGCTTCAACACTACTACTAGATCTCTTTCTGTGTGTTCAAGGGTGAGATATTAATTCTGGATGATTGCTGTCTTTTTTTGATTAATTGAAACAACTGAAGAAACCTAATTTTTTCACTTCTATAGAAGTCTGAGGCAGCTAAGATGATGAGGCACCCCCCTTTTACTTGGCTTAGGTTAATATGTGCCCTGTGTGAAATAGTTTGTAAAAAGTAATTGTTACAGCCTAAGGTACATGAAAGTGCGGTGAAGAGAAGATAAATATAATTCTGTGAAAGATAGTTCAGTCCATGCTCACACCTTCTGAGACTTATATAAATGACAAGTACAACTCCTTCTTGATCGACTCATTATGTAGAAGAAGGCAGAACTAATGCATAGTTAACACATATATTAGGCATGCCCTGAGTAAGGGAAGTGGAGTCATCTCTGTGACTTTTAAAAGTGCACACTAAGTGTTAAAAAGTGGTAATCAAAAATCGCATTCACAAATGTTTTTCTCTCAGAGAACGTAGCATCTTTAAAATTCAGCAGTTCTCTTGATGTCTGTCAATGTGTCTATTTGCTTTGCGGAAGAAAAAGATGAAATACCGCTTTTTTGGTAAGGTCATAACCTTTTCTTCAACCATACCTGGAATGTTTTGATTGCTTCAAGATTCACTTTCTTACTTTACATGAAAAAATAAAAATGTAGATCTGTATGCTCTAAAATAGTATGTTTACATTTATCTTTTACCTTAATAGATTAATCGGAAGAAAACTGTATAGGTTTGTCAAAACCGTATATTCTAACTGATCCTGTTGTCCCTATAACTTAATAATAATAAGCATTACAAGCCTTTTATTTCTCTTTATTATTAGAACATCTTTTCTATGGGACAGAAATTGCCATGTTCTGAGAGAGCTTTAAAAACTGTATGTAGTGTGCAAGGTCAACATAGAAAAAGGGTAGCTTAGACCTTTTGCACAGATGCAAAGACACAATCCCAGATTCCAGTCTAAGTACACAAGCTGGGCTCAGGTGTTTTATTTCAAACACCAGTTCAAACAGTTCAGCTTAAGGGGACATATTTTATGGTAACTTTATTCCAAATCACCCTTTTTTACTGCCATCTTCCTGCAGAGCTAGTAGCATAAGTAAAATCAAAGCTTCACTGGTGAGTGAAGCTCTGCCTATGATTTTACCCTAAGTATCTGTCAGTACTTCGGACAAGACCAAATGGACTAGCAGGCTCCTGGTTTTGTGGAAAGGTACTAGTACATGATTTTTCAAGGATTTTCCTCTAAGGAAGTTCGTTTTCATCTAATGAGAACATTTGGTTCTGGCAGTGCCAATCTTTAAGGAATGGAGTCAGCTTTTTTTTTTTCTTTGCTTTAGAAAGTAACAGCATAAGTACTGAGCTCACTTACCAGTAAATCACCAAGCAGAGTGAAGTATTCCAAATGTAATCATAACTATCCTCACTTGAAGAAGGCTTGGACTGATGTGAATCATAGCTGCACTTCATAACAAAGATAATACTGTGTAAATGTTCCTATCCAGAAGCAATGAGTCATGCTGCAATGACCGTTACTTAATCATTCTGACTAAACAGAGGATCAACATTTACAGCTGAACATGTCAACTTTTGGAATATTTTGGAGAGAGAGAAATACGGAAAAGTATAAAAGCCTATAAAAGCTGTCACTGTATATTTATATGACCTAACAGGAGCTAGTTTTACTTTAAAATACGTGGTCAGTGATGTGTGAAAGGTAGATATGATTTCTATGAACATGCTTCCAAAACAGAAGAGTGGCGAAAACTTTATTCAGTATCAGGAAGAATAATCTACTTTAACATGCTGCCTATGTTCCTTCCACTGGAGATGAATATAATGATATGATAATGCCTAGTATAGTTGAGTATAAAAACAGCTTAGGTGTTTACAAATGGGGTATTTTGCTTGTCTCCTTGATGTAACTGGCTTTTCTATACCTTAACTCTTGATGAAAACTTATGATGGAGTGGCAGTTTGCTATCAAATGGCCCTTTAAAGGACTGCTTTATAATCCCATAGCTAATGACCTTGGATTCTTCTTGGTCTAGTACAGATTTAATAGCTTTCCTTTACAAGGTCCTTAACAAAATAAAGCTTTTTCTAAAATAAAATCAAGTTTAAAAGTAAAATTCTTAAAACACTAGGGGTTTTTCCCATACTGCCAGACTCTGAATATGAGCCAGTAATTTGCCCTTTCTGCAGTGGCAGACAGTGGTGTCCTGGGCTGCATTAGAAATGGTGTTGTCAGTGGGTTGAGGGACATGATCCCTCACCTCTACAGAGCATCTGGAGTGCTGTGTCCGGTGCTGGGCTCCCTGGTGTAAGTGGGTCATGGACATGCTATAAAGAGTCCAGTGCATCACCACTGAGATGACTAACTCTCTGCCACTGGAGCATCTCTCATATGAGGAAAGGATGAGAGACTAGGGTCTGTTCAGGCTGGAGAAGAGAAAGCTCAGGGCATTTTGTCAAGGTATGTAAATACCTGAGTGGAGAGTGTGCAGAAGATGGAGCTAGGCTCTTTCCATTGGCATTCAATGAGAGGACAAGAGGCAATAGGCACATCTCTAAACATGGCAGGTTGCCTCTGAATATCAGGAAACACTTTTTTCTCTGAGGGTCCCAAGCACTAGAGCAGATTGCCCAGGTGCGTTGTGGAGTCTCCATCCTTGGAGGTATTGAAAAGCCATCTGGACACATTCTTGGGCAAAGGGCTCTCAGTGTCTCAGGGTGTTGGTTCAGATGACCCCCAGAGGTCCCTTCAAACCTCAACCACCCTGTAATTTTGTGATCTCCTGTAACTGAGTATCCCAGTACTGATGATAATTAGAAGTGCTAGCATTTGAGTAAAATAAGAAGTGCTGAACACCACTTTAAATTTATATTGGCTCTCCACTAGCCTTCATAAAATTTGGACGGTACCTTTGCACTGATTTTTTTCTAGACTCTGCTTTTCCTGTTCATCTGGCACTCCTGCACAGACAACACTTTTAAACTTCTGTCTTAGCCCATGCATTCCCCCTTCCACTTTTGAGATGTTCTGCATCCAACCTTTGGAGCAAGGAACATCTGGGTTTTACACACTGATTAACCCAGAGCAGAGACTCCAGGGCTCTCAGGTAATACAAGCAGATGACAAGGATAGCAATAGGATATGAGGCTCGAGCCTAACACATTCATTTAAGCTACATATGAATAGCAAGTTCTGGAATAAAATCTGATGCTTCAAAAGCAGTTTTAAAACTCGCAAGGATTTCCTTGGAGCCAGGACTTTGTCTTTGCTTTCCTAGATAACCCAAAATTGAGACTTTGAATAATTTCATGTTTAGGTAGCAGTGCAAGTTGATACCTACTGGACCCAATTAAAGAATACTTTCTATGGAGAAGTGAAGCACGTAAATACTTTCATAGATTATGATAGGAAAGTTCTGTAAACATATAAATGATATACCAATCGGAGTGAAGAAAGACTGGAGGCTTTTTCCTCTCTTTTTTTTTCCTGACAAAAAATAAATAAGAACAAAGATTTTGTTATTACACAAAGACGCCATTAAATCATTCTAAAGGATTCTGCAGCCCTTCTATCTCTGAGCAAAATAAGGTGGAACGCAACCATTGAAAGAATCTGAATTTAAAATGTCTGGAAAATAATCAGGCTTTTCAAGAACAAAGAGGGGCATGTGATTTTGGAGAAATACAATTTTAAATGCTGAGGATACAACATATTAATCATTATTTTTCTCACTGATGTTGGGCCTCTCTTACTCTGGACGCTGTAAAATTTAGTTCCCTAGTGAAAGCAAATAAAAGAACTAAGATGATGGTAAAGGTGAACTTGGGAAGAAAAGATCACAGTTGGATAAATCCTCTTTTGTGTTAATTCAAACTGTAATTATCTTTTCAGAGACAGTTTAAGCACAACATGGCACATTGCCTTTCTAGAAGGAGGGCTAGATTATTGTCTAGTAGAACTGTAATAGGGACGAAACTCAGTTTCTTAACTTTAGTCTTACTGAGACTATCAATTCAAACTTTTGTTTGCACAACCACTTCTTATCAGGGAAAAATGGGTAGATGAGAGAAGCGTGCTCATAAATAACGCTGAAGAGCTAGATACCTGGCACCAGTGCTGGTTACCATTTTTGCACTGTACAAGAGGTACTGTTTATGTTCTCTCATAAAATCCCTTCTGCTCAAGGTCACTGCCAGGCCCTGCAGCTGGCACACTACTGCTTTATACCAGCAAATTTGGCTGTGCAGACACGTACTACCACCCATCTTGAGGTCCTGTTAGCCCAGCTCTGGGTTTTCAGCAGGGCAGCATTTCCTGGGATAAGCTCCCCAGCTTGCAGAAAAGCCATGACTCCCTTCCAAGAGCTCCAGGCTGGAAAACAGCTCCTTTTGCTCCTCCACTGCAAACAGATACAGAAAGTGCTTAGGTAGATCAGCCGATGGAAGGAACACGCTGGGTCCCTGTGAGAAGCCTCTACAGCCAGTTTTGTATGCAACAGTGGAAGGTCTGCCTCGGTTCTGTGTCAGTGGTGGGTTCACCTGGGATGGATGTAAGGTGCTCAGTACCACTTCCCTCCTCAGCTAGACAAGGGAGAGAAAATACAATGAAAAGGTTCTTGGGTCAAGAAAAGGGCAGGGAGAGGTCACTCACTAACTACAGTCACAGGCAAATCAGTCTCCATTTGGGGAAATAAGTGCAATTTCTTGGCAATCAGATCAGGATAATGAGAAATCAAAACTAAATAGTAAAACGCCTTCTTCCCACCTGTCCTGGGTTCGGCAGTAGCAGTCGTTTTTCTCCTTCTTGGTAGCCGGTGTGGAGCTGTGTTTTTTTTTTTTTTTTTCCTTTGGACTTTCGGCTTGTGAGCAGTGCTGATAACAGATAACACCAATGTTTTAGTTACTGCTTAGTACATTTTGGTCTGGCCAAGGACTTTCTGAGCCTCATGCTCTGCC
>JAOEHY010000159.1:21467-31553 GCA_025447955.1 Psilopsiagon aurifrons | reverse complement strand
CTTCCCTTCCCTTCCCGTCCCTTCCCTTCCCTTCCCTTTCCCTTCCCTTCCCTTCCCTTTTTCCTTTTCTTCCCTTTTTCCTTTACTTTCCTTTCCTTTTCTCTTTTCCCTCTCCTTTAACATGGAGAATCATGCTTGGTTTTAGTCAAGGTCAGGCATTTAGGGTTATAATGGTCTTGTGTAAAGGCAGTGCACGGGAACACCATTTAATCAGACATTAAGAATATATACATCTATCTTTGGTTATCTTTCCAGCTTCTTGATGAATAGAAAAACTGCTGGTTTGTATTACTGATAATTTTCACCATTTTTATACAAACTGACAACACCAGTACTCTGGACCTCTTGCCTGAATAAGGCAGAAGCTTTAGTATTTTGGAACTAAAGAAAAATAGCATCTCTGGAAGAAGCTGAAGTCCAAATCAACTGAACTAGAAGGCTCAAACCAGTTTCTCTTTCCTGCAGCGGGCAACTGAAGGACGCAACTACACTGAGCAACTACAGCAGGCAAAGAGTAGGCTCTAACTTAACACCACAGCCCCTTGCAACACACATGCTGCCTATCTTTGACTTGCCTCACACACACACACACACACACACACACACACACATACCAGTTGTCTAGGGTGAATCAGAGCCTACATACCTTCTTGATAGCCAAATCTCCCTTCAGCTCAACAAAAAGTAGGCAAGGACTGAAAAGAAAGTGCTGTTACAGGGGAAACCCTAGCAGGCTGTCCTGTAGAAAACCAAAGGAAGAGAGAAAAGTGAAGCAGAAAACCATGTGGCCATAGACAGCTTTCTGCCCCAAACTTGAGAGCCTGAAACACAAATAAGAAGCATGGCTCTCTCCAGCCCTTGTGTCATTCCTGGAAATCAGTTAAAGTTCAATCCAGAAACAAAAACAAGCCTGAAACAACCTCTTGGAATCAAATAAACATAGCTATTTTTATGGCCTCAGTGACAAATTAACCAAGCTGCAGAGATGAGTCTTTTATCATGACTTTAAATGACCTTTGTTGAGGACGTAGTCTAGCAAAGCAAATATATGGTAGCTGCACTCACACATACTCTCCAGGTTCTGTTTACAGGGAAGCAGGTCAGACTTTGCTAATCCTGGGCTGTAGGCTAGGCTGCCACGAGCCCAGACGATCCACACCATGCAATTCAACACTGATAAGGGCTGACACTGAGACCTGGGAAGTTCCCTGGACGCCAGCAAGCTAGACTACTCCCTCTTCTTTGCTGGGCCTCAAGAGCCCGTACCCAGAGTTCCCATGTCCTCTACATCTCTTACCTTGTGCAAGACCATTTTCCAAGGCTCTGTCACAATGAATGCCGTGGGGGTTCAGATGATGAATCACTTTTCTTACAGAACATAGCTGGAACTATGCTCCCTGAGACTGCACAAACAGAAGACATAAAGGAAGGTTGATCAGGTGCAAACAGTTCTTCAAGATCTTCATGCTCAAGAAACCCCAAGCATGGACATTACAATGTTTTATCTCTGTCCCACCTAGATATGCAATCTGGATGCCAGCAATAGTTCTCTGGAAGGTCATCCCTACAGCATGATCCTAAAGGTCAGATAAACACCCCTGTGGACTGGGAGGGGTGGAACAAATCATAGTCTTGGCATAGCTCAAGGCTGTCACTGTGGCCTCAGGAGAAGAGGGAAGGAAGACTCAGGGTAAAGGAGGTGATAGAAGTAAAGATCTATTTTGTCTCTGCTGCATGCAAATACCTCCGAGAGGGGCCCTTGTGCTATGTGCATGGGGTGAGTGAATGGTGAATTTCTCATTAATAAGGTCCTAGCCTAAGAGTGATGTTTGCCGTAGTGGAAAGCCAAGGGCAAGCTAGTGTTAGGTGTGCTGATGCTGGACACTGCAAAGGGTGACAGATAGGCAGCCAAGAGCACGAAGTTCCTGCGTTATATGGCTCAAGGGCTGTGAGTGAGCTGGCTCTGCCAAATGCATTTGCTTTGCCAGTGCAGGTGATACCTCTGTCCACCAGAGCCCATCTGTGCTGAGGTATCCCCTGTTCTCCCCTGCCAGGTAAGAGACCTCTGGTATGCCAACACACAGGACTGCAGGCTGAGCACAAGCTCATGCATCAACACAAATAGTCAGGTAAAGTTTTTCTAAAGCTGGAGTGTCAGGCATTGCATTCTGCTGTCTCTGCTGGGCTTGCACCTAGCCTAGTGTCATGCTGACCTGGATAATGCTGCATGCCAGGATTTCATGGGAGATCTGGAGATTCGTTTTCTCCACCTGCACACCAAAAATAGCATTAATGCTTGCAGCACAACTCTGCTACATCCTGATTTTTACTCCTGCAAATGCAAAATATAAATTCTAGCAAGTGAACTCTAGTGTTAAGAAAACTGTCTGAAAGTCACTGGATCAGAATTTGACCTTGAGAAGCAGTAGAGCGGTCAATGCTGACTGTACCCTGCCAGTACAAATAAAAACACTCACCCTAGGCAAAATCCTGCAGTTGGTAATGATTGAGTTAAGACAATGACACCCACTGTTACTAATCAGTTTTCTGTGTTTTCAGTTTTGGCTTGGAACAGGTCTTACCAGGAAGACACTCCTCTTCTTCTTCACTTGATGGGATTAAACATTCCTCCATCTTTTCCTGCTCTGCACTATTTCTATAGAAATGCAAACCTACGAACATCTCACTTTCAGACCTCCCCTCCCAAACCCAGCAAGTATTATTTGTTTAAAGTCTTTATTTATTTAAGATTAATACATAAAATACTTATTTACAATAGAAAAGCTCTCTCTTCAGCGGAAGGAATTAAGCATGCTTTTATTTCCCTCTGCCCCAGAAAATCTAGAAATAATGTAACTAATTTTGAGCAAAACATGTATTGATGTATTGCCACCAGGAATATAAAACTCATATGAGACACTCACATAAAAAAGGGCTTTAATTAGTTTCAATACAACAATTTTCCTTCTGCAGTAGACATCACATTACTCTAAGTAACAGGCAGCTCAATTAGTTAGAACAAATGAATCCTGAGCACTTGTGGTCTACAGGCACTAACTTTGTGTTTTATGAGCTAGATGTTAACTTGCTTCATATGTTATTGGCTAGTACTTCTGCAAAAAAGGGGTAATTCTAACAATATTTCTGAAAGGATTTGAACACATCCAAAGATATGAATAGAAATGCCCACGATGTGAATAGAAATGCACACCCTGTTTCTTTGCTAATTCACACAGTTTCAGAAAGCCATGGTATTTTTTAACCGTGTTAGCCTCAGTTTTATCAGGAGCAGAAAAATCTCAGCTTCTGTTTCCTTTGGAACAAAAGTTTTTTTTATGAACATTCAAGGCTTCTTTTCTCAGTTAGGAAAGCAAGATGATATTGTTTTTCCATTTACTTTCTCCTCTAGAGCATGCAGCTTTCAAAAACAAGGTCTGTGTCCCCGGGGTCAGATGGCATAACTGTGTACACTATCTCTGAGGATTTAGCTGTCCATCTCCTGAGGCTATGCTGGATTCTTTTCCGTGCTCTCAGGATTATCTTTGATATTAATCTTCCAATGTTTGTAATGAGCCATTCCATTTGCAAGTCAGAAGACTTGCTACTAGTTGCCTGGTATTTTCCCTGCTGGTTCTTGCTCTGCATTCTACAGCAGAGCATGATTTTTAAGGTGGGCAGGCTGTGTCCCAGCTGATAATACAGCAGTGGTCCACATCACTGCCACGGGCCAGGTCTTATTCTAATCCTTAGCCCACTAAATACCAGGGTTAGAAGTCTTCTAATGTGAGGCAGAGGTCTTCTGCCAGCACTGAATTTAAGGAGTTGATACACACTGAACTCTGAAAAGGCCCTCAACATTGTTCTTAGCCTGAAGCCAAAACACAGCATTGTACCAGCTTCTAGGAAAAAAAATTAACTCTATCCTAGCTGAAACCAGGATGGTATCCACCCCTTATTCTATGCCATTCATGTCATGCCAGGTCCCACACTTCGCACTGTCATATTTCCTGTCTTTTGGTAAACAAATATAACAAAAGATGAGATGAGATGTATATGTGAGTGTGTACACATATGCATATGTGTGTGTATATATGTATGTGTATGTATATGTACATGTGTATATATATGTGTATGTGTGCATATATATGCATGTGTATATATATATATGCACATGTATATATGTTTCATATATAGAATCATAGAATATATGTATGTGTATGTGCAGAGATATATATATATATATATATACACACACACATAAACAGAGATATCATTCCCTTAGTCTATTGGCAATCCCTACAAATGTTTGCTGAGCTCATTCAGGCCATAATTTGGGGTTCCTTCTGCTGTAACAGTCTCTCAGGGCAGGAAAGATGAATGGTGTGTGGTGTTGAACTGGTGCATGTTGAAGCCAGTTCTGATTCTATCATTGCTGCACTTGTCCAGTTTTATTGAAGTTCCTTTTGCATTAATGTGGTGGTCAGAAGGAAGTCAGGTTCAGATCCTCAAATACAGAGTGAGAGAGGTGCTATGAGGTGACCAGTGCAGTTCAGGCATATAGATGCCATGGAAGTGATCATACTCAGTATTATACAGCATCATACAGTTTAATTCATTGGCTATTTTCACACAAAATCAAACCCCCTTAAGGTACACACTGGATTTCCCCATCACGAGTGGGTTTGCCTTAACCTGAAGCAGGAATAACCCAGACTGTCTTCCCCAGCAAATTCTTTATGTGCACCACAGGAACTTTGACCCCTTATGCAGTATGTAAAAGTTCTGACTGGGCTGGGCCAGCCCTGTTGGCAGATCCTCTGGTGTTGACCAACCAGGTGGCCTTTGGTAAATGTGTATCCCAATGTTTGAAAGTCCCACCACCCATTGCTCTCAGTGTAGTTTTTAACAGCCCATTGTACCGTTTGATTTTCCCAGGGGCTGATGCGTGGTAGGGAATGTCATATACACACTCAGTGCCATGCTCTTTGGCCCAAGTATCTATAAGGTTGCTCTGGAAATGAGTCCCATTGCCTGACTCAGTTCCCTCAGCAGTGCTCTGCTGCTGCAAGACTTGTTTCTCAAGGTCTAGCATAGTGTTCTGAGTAGTGGCGCGGGGCACAGCATGTTTGTTCTGTACAGGGGAAACTGATAAAGTCATGGATTGGTGCTTTGGTTCAGACTCAGTGTCTGTTGTTGGAGTCGAAGTAGCTGCAGTCTGTTGCTTTGCCATCAGATCCAGAAGCATTTTCCCCTTGAGGATACAGGGCAGTGCTGAGCAGGGCTCAGTAGACATGAGCCAGGCCCCAGCACTTTGAGGTAATACATGCCTTTCTGGTACTGCCAGGATGACAGCATGCTTTTTTCTAACTGTTTGACTAGTTTTTTTCACACTAGCAGCATGGCCAGGCTGGTTCAACATCGCGAGAACATTGAGAATTCTCAAGATTCTTAAATGCTGATGTAAATAGCCTGGTGGGGAAGGTGTGGGAGGATGTCTCCTCCATAGGTTGGCCCTCTGAGGAGAAAATGCGAAAAGAATCATTATTAATAGTTCCCATTACATGGCTTCCAAAGTATTGAGGTGATGGCAATGCTGAGTGCATGTACCAAATTAGTTTCAAGACTGGCAATTCTATCCTATAACAAGCCACTCTTTTATAGTTCAACAAAATGAGACCTTAGCCCAGGCCAAGGATGACCAGCAAATATTAAACCAGCAAAATCAATGCTTATACCGCACTTGTATTGACAAACTGTCATTATTTCAATCTATCATGCCCCATACTAGGCAAAAAATGAATGTCGTGGCTTAAACCCAGCCAACAACTAATTACCAGGAGGGATGGGGAGGAGAATCAAGATGACGCAAAGCCCACAGGTTGAGATAAGAACAGTTCAATAACTAAAGTATAGTATAACATTATATACAATTGAAGCTGAGAGGAAGCAGCACTGCTTGCTCCAGGCCCAAATTGTAGCCATAGTAGGCATATTTTCAGCTCTGTGGATGGTATCAAGAAGTTTTTGCTGGAGTAGGACATTACTTATCTAGCAGAAAGTATGTGATGATTGCAGACCAACAAAGATTAAGAAGGAAACCAGTTCCTTCTTAAACAAGAGAAAAGAAGAAGGATCTTATATGGCATTATGTCCTTACAAAGGCCTGGCTGAGGAAAAGGGAGCACAAGCCTATTTGCTACTGAGGTAAATGCTATTAGAAGGAATAAGTGAATAAAAAGCCTCTTTGGGAAGGAACTTGAGTTTGCATAAATGACTGAGGTGTTGGACAAGCAGGAGATCAGGGAGAAGAGTCAGTACTTCAGCACAAGAAAGGCAGTCAGTGGAGTATTTTTAGATTGCTGCTGCAAAGGAGTGTTGAACACAGTATCAGCGGCATGGAGAACAGGTATGAACAGGGCTCATTCTGAGGCTGAACACCAGAGAACAAGCCCCATCTGATCTTCTAGTGCAGATGATTGCCTGTGTGTTGCAGGAGAGGTGTTACCATCCTGCAGGAAGGACCACCATGCACATACTTTTTGAGGAACAACTAACTATCTTCCTTTAGGAGGATTCAACAAAGATTTCAAGTTCACTCACTATTTGTCTGTTCTTTTCCTTCTGCCCTGTCCCAATGTCCAGGGTCTGTGGCTGTCTCAAAGCAAAAATAATTATGTCCCTGCATGCATGTGGGTCAGATATCCATCTGGTTCTTGCCAGATGGGAAAAATCTTTGCTTCTCTTCTTCTCTACCACAGAGAACAGACAGACCCAAAGCAGCAGTATTATGGTGTATAGAGGGGCTGCAGGTGGTGCATCACATGCTTGTGCATTGCAGGAGGCTGAGAGCAAAGGGGGATTTCAGGCATCCCCTTTTCTTGCACCCTTGTTGGCAACTGTATATCCCATGCCTGGATGCATGACTCTTTCCAGTTAGGAAACTGGGAAATCATGTGCTTAACTTCAACTCAGGAATTGCAAAGCAGGAGCCAAAAAGTTTCCGGGGAAATCTGTTTCATAACCTGGACTGCAAAGTTTTGGCTTCCAGATTGAAACTGAATTCATTTTTATTATATTAAGTTCTTATATCCTGCAATTATTTTCCTGTCTGTGTGTACACAGTGATACATGCCTATGTCCCACACTACTTTGAGCCATCAACATATAGGCCAGATGCTGCTATTTGCTCTGCATGAAGGGTAGAGCCACACTGAGGATGATAGCTTTTGGAAGTTGTAGCATCACTCCATAAAATCACTGTGCTCAGATTGGAGGTACTACTCATACCATCTTCAAAGCCTACCTGCTGAGCTGGGGAAAATCCTGACAAAAATCTTTCCCTGCACTTTTGATGCTAGTCATTCCTATGAGATATTTTATGAGAGGTTTTGAAGCTACCATTTAGGCCAGTTTACACAACTGTCTTCTCAGATTCAGCACATCATTAGTCCCAGGGATTTCATTCAATAATGCGTATTATATTGCAATTATTTCCATGCATTTATTGCATACAAGAGTGTTACATTGTAATTATTTCAATGAATTTATTGCATAGAAGATGATTTTGAATGTTCAAACGAAAAATGAATTTTTTATTTTTCTGTGAAAATTAGCAGAATAACGAATTGAGCAGATGAGCCCAAACTTGCATGTTCTATTTTATCTTCATTACATGCTGCTGACAGTAGAGTAACAATTCGGAAGGAACAAATTCTGCTGCCAGTAAAAGGCATACATTCTGATTTCTTACCGGTTTGCACCAGTGCTGGTGAAGTAGAATTTACAATAGTAGATTGAGGTCACAGGCTGAGCTATAGTGAAATGTGCCCAAAGGCAAGATACACCTGAACTTCAGCAATTTTCTAGTCAAACCTCTGCATTATAAGTCATTTTACCATAATTTGATGTTGAGCACATAGGCACTTTATTGCTGTAAAGCTCTCAATATGATTTAATCCTTTGCAGGTCAAAGATCTCACTGCACAGTTCTCAGCAGCATGATGAATTTTCACATAGGATATTGGAGTACCAAGCATTTGCATGGTGGAGACAGAAGAAGGGTATATTGGGGGTTTCAACCAGGTTCTAATGAAAAAAACTCTGAATATTTCTGCTCAAGTCCTTGACATGAGCTGACTTATTTTGTATATGCACTAAGAAAAGTTAAATCAGAATCTTCCACAGTGGCTTTCTCTGAAACATCACCCAAAAATGTCTGTTGAACTTAATGTTTTTCATCACTTGTACACTTGAAGTATCTTCAGACATCTTTTAAAAAGTGATTCTGATTACTTTGGCATACAAGTGGCAATAAACTTCTGAAACCCACCCTTTCATTTATATGATCTACATACTCAAGTAGCTCTAGCTGAAGCTTTTCTGGAAAAAGAGTCTCCTTCATGCAGAGATCTACAAAGTGTTACATCCATATTAACGACAGTTCCTTCTACCCCTCAAAACATGGGGAGAATGGCCTCTTGTGCAGGAATGATGGCTCCTTTTATAGGGAAAAAAACAAAGACAGCAAGCTTCCTGGTATTCTTCACTATAGGGGAACAAAGCAAAGTGCTGAACGAGTTAGTCATCTCAGCATGGCAGGCCTCGTGGTAGCACTTGGTTTGAAAACTGTTTAGCTGTGGATTCATTCCTCTCACAGAAATGAAGAAATGTTTATATTCTTTATCACCTTTTAAATAATGCCTGAGACCAGGGAATTGCAGCAGGCATTCAGTCTGGTTAGGTTGAGTCCAGCCATCTGTGAAGCGACTTACTCCTCCTGTTCACATATGGCTGTTGGGCACATCTGCCCTGCTCCTGTCTCAGTCTTTTGACTGCTCAAGCAACAGCGAAAAAAGAGCTGAGAGAGACCCCTGCTATTAAAACATTGAATTTCCTACTGACAAAATATTTTCTTCAGGAAAAAAAAATGTTCTAGAACAATAACAAAATTCATCTCATGATCTTAAACCATGTGAGCACCACCTAGAGATTTCAAACTCAACAAATGCTGGCAGCAGACGTCATCCTACTGATCTGCTCTGAAAATGCCGATGAATTTACAGTAAATCCCTAACCAGGCCAGTTGCGCAACTAGCTGAAGTGACACAAAGTATTAACATTTATGGTGGTGAGTCAAAATCAAACAAACATCCTTCTTTTATAAGCTTTCTCACAGCATGTAGTAGCATGTACTGCGAGTAATGAAACATCTGTTACTGCCCCGACTCTCACAACTGAGCAAGTGTTGCAATCATTCCCAGAGCCAGGCTTCATATTAGGGTTTTAGAGAGGAGTCAGATAAGAAGGATCAGCAACAGACAATGATCACCTCTGTCCAATCAAGCAGAATGAAAAAAACCCAAGAAAACCTCTTCAAGAGCCAGGTTTCCTGTGTAGAAACCAAAAGCATATAGTATGATATTCCAAGGTGCCCCAAACTAATTTTAACTGCAGACTGAGACTTATTTCAATGATACTTGCACTTTATTTAGGTGTCCAGAAAGTCATTTTTCAACAGGTGTAGGTATAGGCAGAAAAGTGAATTATAAAATATGCTTGGATGGTTCACCTTTGTATAAAGCTGCCCACTGTGCTTCAGAGGCACTGCACCCAGGTCTAAAGGCTGCCACTTCTGCACATGGGCATCGGTCACCCCGACTGCCCTGTGCTTCTCTATGTTGCCCACAGTGAAGCAAGGCTCATTCCCTTTCCTCCTCACCCCCTGTAAGTTTTGCTATTAACCACAAAGACCTGGCCTTGTATTCATTCTGTTTGCAGCACAGAGTCAACAGAATTCCTGGCAAATTCCAAGAAAGTGAAGAATCAATGCAGCAGAACATGTACTAATCAAATATAGACATACTCACATTTCCCATCAATTGGAATGGTACTTAAAAATCACTTGTTTAAGTGCTCTGCTGACTAGAATTAGTTTTCTGCATTTGTGAATGCTTCTGCAGCATTAGACCTTAAAGACTATGTTTGCTTTGGATATGAGTGATTACGGTAAGCTGCACCATCTATTAGAGAACTGGGACAAAGAAGTGGGGTTTGTTTCTTGGTTTGGTTTTGATTTGGCTTTTATTC
>JAOEHY010000159.1:0-21367 GCA_025447955.1 Psilopsiagon aurifrons | reverse complement strand
CTCAACAAGTAATTAGGTACAGTGAAATTTGTATAAAAATATAGCAAAATTCATGGAGAGATTTCCATAAGAAGTTTTCTTCTTAAGGGAAAGGGTGCTGCTCAGAGCTTGCCTGGCATTAAGCCTCTAGGCAAGTTCCTAAAGAAAGCATGAAAGGCGTTCTCATTGACTGTATTTCTATACCATGCTCATAAATGTTCAGAGGAAAATTCCCTCGGTCTCCTACTTTAATGTGTTTTCGTTCCAGAGTGTCTGTGCAGAAGCAGAGTTAATGATTCCTACAAGATCAGCCTGCCTCCCCCTCTCAAGTCTGAAATACTTCCTCTGTGTATATATTTCTTGCTCATTTATGACCCCAGATTACTGATCTAACTCGTTTGTAATGAAATACTTGTACCCTTCAGTCAGAACAGGGATATCTGTGCAGCACACAGATTGATTATCAGAAAATTAAACTCTCTGTAATTCCTCCTTGCTTGTGACTGTGAGAAAAGTGAGAGGGTTTAATGTTATGAAACCAGCAAGGTAAGACAGTTGACAGTATGCCAGTGGCTTCACTCTTGTCCTTCATCTCCCCTCTGTTTCAGATCACTGCATATTTTATAATGTCACAATTCAAATTTCAAGCTCTCTGACTCAAGATTGTGTCTTTATTTGAATCTGTAAACTTCACAGATTTGGGTACTCAAAAAAACAGTGAGATGAGTCCAGCTTAGGAAACTTTGAGCAACCGTGTAACTAACAAGCTTTCCTATCTAAGAGGGTGTCTGCATCATCTTCCAGCTGTAAGCAGAAATACCAGACTTGTTTGTATCAAATGGACTATTATTTTTATTAATCAGTGTTACACATACAGGTTAATTAAAAAAGCTACAGTTTGTGAAATATGTCATTTAGCTACAGGATACAAATCTAGGCCAATTGCTGTGGTATTTATTGATGCGCAGACACTGTAAAAAATTTACAGTTTGTTTTTTGATATACAAAACCTCAAGCAAACATTCCTTGTTAAACGCTCAGTAAAGCTCACAGCATTCTACTACGCAGTTTCATATATAGAGTTTTAGTGCAAAAGGAAGTACAAATATAAAAATACTGAAGCTTGAATTAAAAAAAAAGAAGACAAAAGAAACCAAGCAAGCTGTGGAGCTAGAGGTGGGTGTCTGCTATGGGTATTCTTCTAAGTTCTACGATCTGGGAGTTAGCCATGCTGCCACCATCCTGGCTGCCATGACAAGATTCATTATCGCTGATGCTCAGACCTGCACCTGAAACAGCAAAACAAAGAGAACAAAGAAAAAATCAGTGAAAATGAAATCCTGATGCAGAAATGGTGACAGTGTGTCCTGCTCTGCTTTATTCCAGTTGTTGATATGACTCCCTACCCCACAATGATGTGGCAAGCTTCTTCTTACTAGCCTACAATTCTGAATCCACAGATTGTAACATTATCTGACATAGTCTTGTGCCATCCAGATATGTTTTTTCATAATTCCACTGTCAGATGCTTTATTTGTCTCAGTAAATGGTACAATAGCTATTCAAAGGCTGTCTTGAAATCACAAAAGCATAAATCAAGGCCTGGCTTAGGCTGGGTTCATGGTCTGGCTGTTACAGTCTGGTATTTCCAAGAAATTCTTCATGAAGAATTGATTTTTAATGATACAATTTCCCTGTTAAACTATAATTCCAGCTGGTTTAATAGTATTGTAATATCAACATGAGAAAAGACGCTGACTAAATATTCCTAAACCCACACTTGGCACAAGCTGGTGTATTGTGTTTTCCTTCTGCTGTGAGAGAATACTAGATTTTGGCCCGTGGAAACTTCCAAAACATGTCTGGAAGAGACCTCAGGCCACCTCCTCCATCCTTCTGTCACAGAAGTTCTGCTAGCTTGTTGCTTCCTCATTGTTCTGGGGAGATTGGGGTTTATTTGTAGAGGAGTTTCAAGTTAAATAATGCGTAGATATATAACCCTGCACCAGCTTTTATGAAATGTGTATTTTTTCAGACTACTTCTTCAAAGAATATCAGTTGCAACTATAAACTTCAATGCATTTTCAGCTCCTCTGTTTGAGTTGCAGAGCAAATCCTAAAAAATACATGGGTATTGTTAGGGTTTATGGCATCTAGGATTTAAATTTATTGAGAAGTGCACATCAGTGTGATTACGCATGGTGATTTCAAGACAAATTTCAGGCATGTTCTTAGGGAGATGTCATAAATGTCTAGGTAAGTTATTCATTTTGGGCAGACATAGATCTGTAACTACACATAGTTCCAGGGAGCTGCAAAGGAATTGCATTTGGCTCACAAAGACCTGAACAGATTATTTTGGGAGAGGCAGTGATTTGCATTTTCATACTTAAAAAAATATGTTTGGGAGTTTCTATCAGTTGTGACATGCACCTCTCATTTCTGCCTCAGCTGGCACTCCAGGCTTTGGCTTGTTCAGCAAAAGACAAGATAAGGGTCATTTTTTAGAGTTACCTCATCATTATCTATGCCCCCTATTGTTCAGCTTTACAAAGTTTTTCCACAAGAGCCTTCCTTCCACTAGCCCCAGGTGGAAAAGGACTATGGAAAAAGGGCCAGCTTGGATGCTCCTTTGCTATGGGAAGTCAAGCTGCAATCCTGAATATGGAGCTTGGTTCAGAGAACTCAAGCAGGTTCTAGGCAGGCTTTCCTGCAGAGGTCTGGAAGAAGTTCTGGTAGAGACTAAATTTGGCTTTGTGAACCCAACCCTACTGCATCCAGGTAAAAAGCGGGTATTTCTGCACTACGGGCTTACTTACAACTGCTTTTGGTGTTTGGGCTGTGGAGTGACCATACATTCATTGACATGTACTAGGTGAGTCCTGCTCTTGGGTCTGCATGACCCAAGCTCTTGAGACCAGTGACTGCTGTCAGAGTATAGCGGGAGTAAAAATCTATCAGCGTGCAGAGATACAATAATAAAGACAAAAAGATAAGGCTCTGAATCATTATATGACTTGTTTATAAGTGTACTGAAAATGATTAAGGAGTACTTACCGATTTAAATTTATATGCGTATTTAATCTTGCCATTGAATTATGGTCTTAATAACTAAAAGCTGCTTGAAAGTCCTTGGAAACCAGCAACTGCACAAGCAAGTTATTTGGATTTTTTTTTCTCTTCTCTAGAACAGTTGTTTTAGAAAGGAAACATGAGTACAATGGAGCAGATAAATCAGACTGCTATATTTACCATTTAGGGATGGAAGAACAAGGTAAGAACCTTGAAGTAAATACTTTGAGTAAAGAAACAAAACAAACTTCTTATATAGCACCATTAACATTGGAATTTGCTCAAAACATTTATTTAGGCTGAGGAAGGTACAAATTTCAAAGTGGGGAAAAATACTGAAAAATATTTAATTAAATATTAAATATTTAATATTTAATCAAATATGATCATTCTGGGTTCAGATTTTAAGGTGAACACTGACTGTTGGGATTAGTAAAATAATTTGTCTTACTGGTGGCTATACCACAGTTATTCAGGTAGAGCTTTTTTAAAGAATCTCAGATTGGTCATTATAAAAAGAAAGAAGCAGATGCTGGTCTAATATGCTATTACATATAGCATATGTACGTATATTCTTAAATGTCATTTACACGCATGCTTTGTGCAAAGTAAGAGGAGATTTTTTTTGCTACAGAGGTTCTTACTAGGAACTTGTTAAACCAGAGACTGAAGGAGGCTACTCTGGGTTTACAAGGGCCTTGTTCTGCTGCTGATACAAAGGCAAACTATGTAAGTGCTGATCTTTTTAAGGTATGAGAGCTGAAATGTAACCAGGATACCAGCTTACCAAACAGCTGGCAGACTGGGAAGGGTACAAGTGTTTATATGATGGAGTTTCATAGAGTTCATTGGCACGGCTTTTTCTCAGATTATCAACTTAATTTAAACCCAATCAGATCACAAAAAAGCATGCAGTCCCCCCGAGATGTTAGCGTTGGATGGTAGCAACGTACACAGCACGAGTATTACTTTTCCCCAGTTTGTGAAGAAACTATTTTAAGAAAAAGACGCAGGTAAATAAGGCCTTTCTTCCCTTCTTTTTGCACCGAAGGACTAGAAAGCGACCAAAAAATTCTCGCATCTCACTTCGCAAACCCAGCAAGATCCCTCCAGTGACATCTACTGGTAGAAGGATTTCATGCGAACATTCCAACACGCCCCTGAAATCCAGCTGTTAACATCTGTTTGCTCAGATATATCTCAAACTTTCACTAAAACATTTTAAGGAGTGTGTAATTACTGTACTCAGATCTCTGGGGAGACTTTATTTTGTAAACACGTCCATCTTGCTCTCTGAATCAATCATTGTTTATATTTTATGTGTAAGGCATATTAGATAGACATGAATAAGCTACACAAGCCAAATTTAATTGTTCTTTCAGAGTTTTGACCTTACAGAAATGACATCAACAGACATCCAGACTTCTATTAATAAAGTTCAGTTTGGACAAAAAAATGCTTCTTGGATATTATTCAGTCATGTTCAATGGACAAGTAGAATATTTGTGAGCATTCACAAATGAGAAGTTGAATGAATACGCAGACTGGCTACTTTCCCTTCCTTTTTTTGAAGGTGAGCCCTTCAAAATAGAAATAATACAGGTTAATAAAGTACAGCATGAACCTAGTACTTTGCTACTGTCTACAATTTATCTGCCTTTTGACAGACCATCTCCAGGATGTTGCACTGAAAACCTTCCAAAATTTGAAATCTCAAAAGTTTCCGCAAGTTTAGGATGCCCAGAATGAGATGCTAAATTTTTAAATAAGGCAAATACAGTGGTATTCACAGTGTTGAAAAATGCTGACTTTGGAACCCTAGCTAAATTAGATGGAAAACTATGAGCAGGTTTATATAGCATCATTACTGTAATAGCTGCATTTGTGTGTGAGGAGGGTAACTTACACAGTAGATTTTCCCAGGTTTTCTCCATGTAGAATAATTATTTAGGATTTATTATGTATGCCTCTATTAAACCCAAAAATACACTGAGATGTGGATATAGCAATATCCTCCATTGACACTATCTAATGTATACTTCGAAAATACCACATGTTAAGCTAGTACTTTCCACTCTAACCCATAAATATCTTTGCAAACAACTTCCTATAAGGGTGGGCCATCAGTCAACAGTTGAGGGGTTTGGACTTCTCAAAGGCTTTGTTGTGTCTTCCATTCACATCTCCCCCAAAGGAATGAATTGGTTCAGTTTTTGTATCAAAGAAGGAGGGAGGAGAGGAACATCTGTAAGAGATGGGAATATGGACAGAAGCCCAGAGACCAGTAATGCTAGTGTACATTTATGGCATTTATGCTTTGGAGCAAAGCTGATGGACTGAAGCTGAATCTGCTTTGGGACAGATTCCATCTACTTTTATTCTGTTGGCTGCTTTTTTAACTGCCCAGATCTAACCAGAGTCCTTAGGGAATTCTGCTATATTGGACTTTAACCTCAGTAATAGTACTATGCAACTCTGTGACTATCTGGAAGGTAATGGTCTTATTAATGTATCTATCAATAGAAACCTTGCACAAGAAATTGTAGGAAAAATGAGATCTAGTCCAAAATGACAGCACTTTTGAAGTTAATTAGCACAATTAACAAAAAATTGTTATTAACTAATTGACCTCAGTACAAGCTAAGCCTTTGATTCATTATAAAAGCTATAAATGAAATGTAATAAAATGAATAATTTAAGACAAATTCAAAAATGTAAATAAAAAAGTTTTTTATTTTAGATAATACATATTATATAATATGTTTATATAATTTATACTTTTTTTTTTTTATTTAAGCACATAAAATAGAGACGATATCCCTTAATTATTTTTTCCTACCATAATTGTTCTATAATTTCCTCATGTAAACTGCATTTGAACCGGCTGGCCTCCAAGACATCCACAGTACAAGAGATGAGGTGGTAGAGTGGGCATAGTGAATCCTAGCTATGTATTTCTGTATAACATGAATATATTGGATGGAAAAGAGGAATTAAGTGATTAGGCATTCAGAGGCTACAAATTCATCACAGAAGAAGTCCAGCTTTTGGACTGCACCAAACAAAAAATTAACTGGTCATGTGATGCAAAGTTTGCAGAAAGCTAACATAAAAGCTGTCTAAGAAACAGTACGCTGTTGTCCACCTAATTTGCTAGAAAAGCAGTTACATGCCTTCATCTGACCCAGTCCGTATTTCAGGTTAATCTGTAATTAGGCCCAGGATTAATGATTATGGAACCAAGGGCTAAGTGCATAGTTCTACAGCACATTTCTTTAGCAATAAGGCCAAGTGTGCCAATGCATCTGTTTGTGGAGCTGTCCTGCAGAGTGCAGGCTCCTAAATCATTGCAAGTTAAAAGGACAAAGTTGTGGTGTGGGAGTTTGTTTGATTTTCTTTAATTTACATCAATCATCCTTCATTTCTACTGCTGAAAGTGGTCAGCTGCAACGCAAGGGTGAGGCAGGAGGAGAGGAATGGGATTTTAGCTCTGTGGTGAGTTATACTCTCATTCTCACTGATCGTGGCTGCCAGATTAAGCCCTGTAGCTACAAAGAGCAAGCATAAATTAACCTCCAGACATCTCCAAACTATGTACACAGAAAGAAGAGATGAAGTGCAAAGAGTCATAAAGACATTTTTGCATATTCCTCTGCTAACCGGTGCCGATCCTCTGCCAACCTTCAGAGTTGACACTAA
The DNA here is from genome assembly GCA_025447955.1 of Psilopsiagon aurifrons. Lineage (NCBI taxonomy): Eukaryota > Metazoa > Chordata > Aves > Psittaciformes > Psittacidae > Psilopsiagon > Psilopsiagon aurifrons. The sequence goes on along the minus strand of JAOEHY010000159.1, from coordinate 14,617 downwards.
CCCTGTGTTTGGTTACAGATTAATAGTTTTAGGGAACAACAGATAATAGAGGTTTCTGCTCCTGTTAATCAGAGGTAAACTCAAGCAATAGCAGAGCAAGCATTTCTATTCTTCCTCTATAGGCCAAAGGCACAACATACAGTTTAGGAGTGATAAAAACAGCTCATGTGGCCCAAAGTATCATTCCCCTTCTCTCCCAGGGGCTTGTCTACTTCAGGTAAGGAATTCTCAGCCTGCTGAAATAAAGCCTGGTCCAAAAAGGTTTGAGAAGTGCTACTTAATGGCAAATGACAGACAAGAGCAAGGCAGCAAAAAGGCATCTCAGCTGCCCATATGTTTTAGCCTGTTTAAAGAAGTGTTTGTCTTCCAGTTGCTGATGACCACTGCTTCCTTGGAGCTGGAACTTGGTCTCAAAGGGCAGCAAGCAAGGGAAGAGTGAGACAGAGGGGAAGAGTGAGAAAGGAAGAGGAAGGAAAGGGAGAGGAAAAGGAAGAGGAGAAGCCCTAATCTTACTTGTTGCAGTTTTATACAAGCACGGGCAAAGATGCAAGGGAGGAAGAAGAAATGTGCTGCCAGGAAGGACCAGGTGACAGGCTCCTTTCAATGCCTGATAGATTAATGGCATCACAGAATTCGCGACAGACCAAAGCTCAGTGAATACCTTTGCAGAATAAGCCTGTACTGCCAAACAGAGGAGAAATCCCACTTTCCACCACCTCATCTCCCTTTTCATTGCTCCCATGCAGTTCCCTCCCTCATGCCATTAGGAGCACCTTGACTCCTTGGCCATACACTGTACTAGACTAATGAGCAAAAATAGTAAGACAGATACGAATTTTAGCTGCAGAAAAGCTCATTGTTTTTTGGTTTAAAGTATGTGTTCAGCTGCAGCTTGTATGCAAGGCAATAGCTGATAAGCACTTCGGTAGTTTAAGCTACTCTAATCTCAACACTGCCTCTTCAGTTTCTCTTGCTCAAATGTTGCTTGTGGGGATGGAACCAGATGGAACAACTAGCTTGGCTTAGAAATAATCTTATTTTGCTGCTCTAATGCTTCTGGGGACAGAGTTCGGGCAAATAAATACATATTGGGGCAAAATGGCCAGGTGCTACTTGAATCTATAATGCAAACAAAAATATTTTTCTCCAACTGACCTAAGGTCTCTGCTTCAAACCACAAAAAAAGACTCATAAGAACAAATGATAATGAACAATAAAATATTAATAAGACAATAATAAAATTCAGGCAAAATAATCAAAAGCAAAAAAGTTCTACACCTACTGTCTTTAGAAGGACTGAAAACAAATTAACTAAGGGTGGAGCTTGAAGATTTATTAAAATATCATTAAATGCTAAATTGTGATGGATTACATTAACTACTACTGTTGCCTAGCTTGCTCTTCATGATTTAAGACTCATTCTTCCACAGTGTGCAGAGTTTACTGCTGAAAATAGGCCAACTGATGGTAACTGAACTCCTTAAGCAGTAAACATTGCGTGCAATGGTGGGAGTGTTAGACATGAATGGGTTCACATTTTACTATCTGTGAATTTTCTGGTTTTCTTCAAATTATTCAGGAAATAGTAACAAAGTAAAAGCTACCTTCTTAGGTACGTAGAAAAAAAGCTTTGCAATACAAAGCTTGTGCATCTAGATTTGAAAATTTGGGCCAAATCTTAAAATAAATAACAAAGTAGAAGTACACTGCAGAACATGCAGGAAAATTGATGGATACAATACAGATTATTCATAAAAAATCATATTTTTAGCAGTAGACTGCTTATTAATAAATCAATTATATTCCTAATTAAAAGAATTTTCTGCAATGGAAATTGGCTTAGAGGATAAAGTATTATGAATATACTGAATAAAGCTACCCCTTCATTAGCAGCATTCCCAGTCTTCCAACTAGCTTGACTGCTTTCCTTGGTGTCACTGAAGCAAGCTCCTTAAATTATTGGTGCCAGAGCACCTAACCTGCTATTGGCACCAGCACCTCGCTGTTGGCCCTTGTGAGGCTCAATGGTATCCTCAGAGATCATTCAGGGGACCTCCTACTACCAAGCCTGTCAATTTATATTCTACCTGGTGCCTAAAGGTCAGCTTGGGTTAGCATCTGCCAGGTCTTATCAGCTGGCACTCCTCTGCCTTTGTGGTCATCTTATCAGATATTCCCATGTTGACTTATCTTTGACATAGGTGTCACTTCATTTCTTCTGCCTGTGGCCACATCTGAACTGTTTACATCACCATTCAAATAACCTGAAGTTTTCTTGGCGGAGTGGGTGAGAAGGCAGAAAAGTAATACATAAGTGAGGGCAAAACCTGGGGTTTTGAAATCTTGAACTCTAAGGCTATTGAGGGGAATCTGGTTACAAACATTTTGCTTTGCAGGCATAGTTTGGATGTGGACACCTGGAGTGGTCTACCCTGCTTCTGTCCTCCAGTAGCACAGTGAGCTCATCACAATTGGCTCCTGTGTTTGAGCAAAAATCTGTCTTATTTATCTTTCAAGTGCACCCCACTTTTGAGGAGCAACTGTATTTCATGTAAATATTCTGTCTTACACTTATTGGGAGAATCAGTATTTATGAAGTTATGCTGTTTCTCATAGATATACATACATAAAAAATAAAGATAGGCATTGTATATGTCAATGTGAATAAGGAAGGAAAAGAAGACAAGACAGCCAATGTCTGAAAGTAGCAAGATAGCCATTTAAGCACTTGTGAAAAAATATCAGAGTCTCCAATCTGCTGCTACTTTCTCTAAGTATGCTTGTCTTCATGATTCAAAATGCATTTTTACAGCCCATTTCTCTGTGATTTTAGATAGCCTGCACAGTGTTTGTCATGGAATAGCATTCCAAGGTAAAACAATTTTACTTCAGATATTCACTGGCAATCAAATTCTATTAATGGATCTCATTAATTGGATCTCAGTAACACTGCTAAGGCGAAAACCAGCAGAACAACCTTTGAGGAACAAGGAGGAGAGTCACTCACCAGTCTTTAAAGCAAATATCAAGTCATCAAACTCCTGCGATTCCTCATCAGCAACCAATGAGCTGGCACTAAATCTTCCAGAAGGGTGGAAAACATTGCCATTTTGTGGACTTTGCTTAAAGGCAGCACTAGCCTGACCAGCAGGCTGCAAGGATGCCCTCTCCCAGTCTGCAGGCACCTACAAAGTTTAAAAAGAAGCAGAAATTCAGTAATCATCAAAACTACAGTATAGAAATTGGAAACTATGACCAGAACCAAACTCAAGACCAACAGATTTTGAAAACAGCTATTCTGTCAGCTCTATAAGAAACAGGTTGCCTTTTTTAAAAATAAACAATATATTTTTATATATATATCAACTACATGTCATTTAACTGTGATTTATTACGCCTCTCTTCTCTTCTCTTTCTCTCTTCCATTCCAGTTTATTCTAATTTTATTCTATTCTGTTAAATTTTCCGTATATTTTGCACAGCATGACTTTGGAAAATTGAAACTCACTGAAGGCCTATAGTAAGTGGAAAGAATGAACTTGAAATGTTGATATTTCATGATCCACTTCTGAAAACTTTAACCAGCCTTTATAACAAACTGAAGACTTAAGTAGAAAGAAAGAAATTCTCTAGATGTGATTTATTAGGGAATTGTAAGCTCCAAGAACATCACCATAGCTAAAGATAACAATTTTTATGGTAAAAAACTTAAAAAATCCCCTCTCCCCAAAGCCAACCTAAAATGATTAGCAACTTATTCCTTTCTATTACACTTCAGTACTGCCACTTAAAATCTCTAGGTACATTTTCAATACACAAGGTAATGACTACGGAGCACTGTTACCTCTTCCATAGCACTGATGAGGTTCTGAGTGGACTTGCTGATCTCTCCACCTGCAGCCGGCAGACCACTGCCATGTGTGAAAAAAGTTGACCCTTGTGTTGTATGCCCATTCATATCTACAGAATAACTTGCTTTCACGGGACAGCAAAGTTGGTTGTGCAGGATAAAATATACCACAAAGACATAGAGACCCTGAAACAGAAAAAGAACATCAGCATTTGAAATGCAAGGAACTTAGGTCAGAGTTTCAACACAGTCATGGCAAGGTCCTATATAGTGTAGCAGATGTGTTCCCTTACACTGGCAGTTTGCGCTTCAAAGGGCTGCAGCCTATAGAAATTTTATGAAAAATAAGAGAAGATGTCACTGCCTATCAAAAATCTGGAAGCTAAAAGTTGGTATCCTGAGGCCTCCAGCTAAACATACTCACACACACAAAACCACAAAACCAACCAAAAAGAGTCATTGAAACTGATTATTTGGTTGAACCCACACAGTTGCAAAGCAAAGCCAAGATCCCAAGAACAACAAAACCAACTTGAATTTCACAGTTGTCATAATAGCAAAAATGTGGTGAAGGGCCATCGTTGCAAGAGGATTTGGCTGCTTTCCCCTAGCCACAGTTCTTTATTTCCTTACTAACCTGCTGGCTTTTTTGTGTTCTTGCCCCAGTTTCAATCTCATGCAAGTTGCACTGCTTCCATCACAGATACCAAGTTGCAGCATAAATTAGATTCTCTATGACATCCACGAATTCAGCACTGCCTTTCACCTGAGATCACCACAAAGGCTCTGCAATATGCTTCTGCAGTTCTCCTTTAAAACTTGTTAATTTTGACCTTTAGACTTAGCCAAGAAAAGTATTATAACCATGCCTTTCGTTTGCAAAGAAATCCAGTGATTGAACTTCTGAATATAAAAACTGACTTCTCAAATTCTTAAGTAACATTGAGGGAAAATAATCCATTTCAACCAACAAATCAACCAGTTAAGCAGTTAATAAAGAAGGGGTTAACCAAAAAAGTACAGAGAAGACTTCTGGAGTCTTCCTGATTGCTGTAATACAATTACATTTGCACTCTATTTTGTATTTCCTATTGACCTCAAGATCCCTGAAACCAGTGGCACTAGACAGAAGAATTTATGGGAAAGGTACCCATTGGCATGAAAGTAATAACTGCTATTATAAATAGAAAGTAGTTTCATCTAATTACATTTGTGAATTCTTCATGGAAGGAATTTTGAAAATACATGGAGACTGCAAATACCCAAAAGGTACATTCATTTCCATCCCTATCAAAAAAGCAACAGCACTTTATGATCTACAGATTCATAATTTCTAATGCCAAAATGATATGACAAAAATGCCTTGTCTAAAGTGACACAGAAGTTAACTGGATTTCAATCTCTTCTGGTCAAATACTGGAAATACCCTTATACAGTTTCTAAAAAGCTACATGTGCATTCTTTTCTTTAACAGCAAAACAGCAGACAAAAGTGGAAAATCAACTATTCTGAGAAAACATTTTCCCACTTTTCCAGATTACTGGTTTTTGTCATAAGGACCAAGGCAGTTAACCAACAGGACTTTTCTCTGTGATACATACAAGTAAATACATTCCAAAAAACCTGATGCAAACACATATTGCACTTAAGAAACACTAAAGAGAAACCAAAATGTTCTTTCATTCTATAAACAAGCCCAAGGACTCTGATGTAGGTCAAGCATAATGGGACCAGAAAATGGATTTCTTTTAATTTGTTTAATGGGTATGAAAAGTATTAAAAAAAACCAAGAAGGGCAGATAATAGTGAATTCAGAGCAGCTTCTGGCATTTTGGTCTCTTAGGACAAAGCCACAAAAGCAGCACACTTGTTTTAAGTGGGTTTATATTTAAAAAAACCCACAACACAGCAAAACCAACATCAGCTGACAATACTGTACAGCCCTGTCTCTCAGAGTCACAGGTATGTAATGATCATGATATGTCATTGTCCTGAGCAGCTCATGTGCAGGAACTCACTCTTGTAGAACAAATAAACATGGAGTAAAGTGCCAGAATTATCTCCTTAACCCGGCCTGATCTAATTCTCTGTGTGTTTTGGACAGTGTTATTTCTAAGGAGCTGTTGCTCTACCAGAACCACAGATAGGCATGTCAATACCTCAAGCATCCTCGCTACTACTCCTCCTTGCTTCTGCTCTTTGCTGTCATCCAGAGACACAGATCCATGCTCTGGGCAGCAGGAGCTGGCATCTCTGAGATGCACTGCCTCCTGTGGCACTTCTGCTGCAGCCCTCCTCTTCTAGAGACTGAGAATGAACTTCTGTATAAGCAGTTCAAAGAACTCCCATGTATTGATGAAGACAGGTGAGGAGGCAGCTCCTCTGGCCCTCCTATAACGAGCACACGGACTCAGGGGGGTTATTTGACTGTGTAAGATAGGAGGAATCAGAGGCAGAGTTAGCTAACAGAAAAAAACAAAACCAACTTGTTTTACTTCCCCAACTCTTGTGAAATATTAGGGCAGTGCCTTACAAACTGAAGTTTAAACCTAGCAAACTTCAACACTCCTAAGCACTATACATTTACACAGATATTGTGTTGCTGGCTAGATTTCTTGTTTAGGTAGACAAATGATGAAACCTTTGTTGACCTATATTCCTATTCAAATCTTGACACTCAAGAAGATACTCTTTGTAGAGGTGATTTCCTACGTGGTTTTGCTTGAAGTATCAAAAGACATTTGTGATCTTATTCTCACTACCCTGTCTCTTTATTAGAAACCACTGCTATTGAATTTTGAGAAATCAAAACAGGGCAAATGGTCCTGGCCAAACCACATCAAGATCTAAAGATAAAGCACATGAAGATACCACGGATCAAATCATGGCAACAGATTGGCCAGAGAAGCTGTGGCTGCCCCATCCCTGACATTGTTCAAGACCAGGTTGGAGGGGGCTTGAAGCAACCTGCTCTAGTGTAAGGCGTCCCTGCCCGTGGCAGGGGCTTGGAACTGACTGAGCTTTAAGACCCCTTGCAAACTAAACCAATCTCGGATTCTATGATTCTATGATATGATCTGTGCTTATTTTAATAGCAGCAACTAACAGGCTATTTACTCTCAAGGAGCACAGGCAAGATGCAGATACTTGGGTTCTGTCAGTGCAGCCACAGCTTTCACAATCTCAGGGTTTTTTTCAAAAGCACTACTTTGAGAATTAACTTGACCTTCATCACACTTTTGACACCCATTATGTTTTGTTCTTTTTCACTGCAACCTTTAATACTGTGAAAATCATCTTAAAGTAGTATGAAAATAAGGCTGTTGGCATTGTAATGTATGTTTCACTGTTTTTATCATATAAACAACAGAGGTTAAGTTGGCACCACTTTGCTTTTTTGGAGACACACAGATACTGTCTTTGCCAGCTGGACCAAGTAAGAAAAGCAGAGAATAGCAGAATAGTCATGTTCTGTTGACACATCTACCAGTCTTTCAGGATGTTCAGAGAAGAAACTTACTCCAAAGGGATCAAAAGAAGATAGGCCTGGGTATGGACATTACTTTGCACTAGCAATGACATCTCTGTTAAAAACGTGGTAAACACAGATTTTGTATTCTAAAGAAGTTTCCATTAAAAAAAAAAAAAACCAAAAAACAAAAAAACAAACAAACAAAACACAACACAACAAAACAGCTAAACTCCCAAAACCCAAACCCCAAAACTTCAGCCTAGTGCCAATATCCTCTGCTGTTGCATACTGGTTCAGAGACATCTTCATCAGCACAAAAGCATGTACAAGGAAGCCAAAAGAAACTATTGAATCTCAGAGCGAAACAACTGCTAACCTCAGAGCTTGACCCGCGCTCTATGGAAGAAGGATGAACAACTAAACTGAAGAACTATGACTCCAGAGGATGCAAATGTTCCACTACCTAACTTCTGTAAACTGGGCCCACAGGATTACTTAGAAAACATTTAACACTGTGTCATTTATGTTTTCATGATGATAGTATTAATACAGTGTCACAGTAAAAGATAAGAGGAAAAAGTGTTACTAACACATTTCTTGTACATGAAGACAAAAACTACTCAAAGCAGACAATCAGGCTGTCCCAGAGGAGGGAGCACAGACAGACAACTTACAGTTCTCAGATGTGGTGGCTGCCTGAAAAATGTTTACAGAATATTGTCAATAAAGACTGCTGGCTATTTTACCAATATATACTGATAGAAGACAATTAAGCTTTTGTTATTCCACCTCAGCAAGCTGGCCTATACATCTGATCTTTTGCAGAGTTATGTCAGGGAAAAAAATACCCAGAAAAAGCACAGCTTCAACTGTCTGAAGGAAAGCTTACATGCGAAAGAGTCCACTGAGGACTTTTCAGCCACTGAGGTGGGAACAGTCTCAATGCTGCTGTAAGTTACACAGATACATCAGATACTTTCAGATTTTCGATGGATACTTGACCAACCTGACTGATAGACTTTAACGGATCCCATGGATAAGGGGTGAGTGGTCAGCTGCTGTGAGTTTTGCAAGGCTTTCAGCAAGGTCTCCCACAGCATGTGGGTACCCAAGCTAGAACATTGTCGTCTAGATAGATAGAGCACCAGATGGGTGAAAAATTGAGCAAGTTAAGTGGAGGACCACCAAGATGGTCAGGGGCTCAAGCACATGCCCTGTTAGGACAGGCTGAGGGAATGGGGCTTTTCAGCATAGAATCACAGAATCACGGCACGGTTTGGGGTGGCAAGACCTTAAAGCTCTTCCAGTTCCAACCCCCTGCCATGGGCAGGGGCATCTTACACTAGACCAGGCTGCTCCAAGCCCCATCCAACATGGCCTTGAGCACTTCCAGGGATGGGGCAGCCACAGCTTCTCTGGGCAACCTGTGCCAGGGCCTCATCACCCTCACAGGGAAGAATTTCTGCCTAAGATCTCATCTCAGTCTCCCCTCTGTTAGGTTAAAGTCATTCCCCCTTGTCCGGTCCCTACCTGCTCTTACAAAAGGACACTTAACATGAGGGTAATTAAGAACTGAAAAAAATTGCCCAAAGTGACCGTGGAAAGTTCTCAATTGCAGAAGAAGGGAGTTTTTTCCTGGTACATTTTATAATCTGTGGGAGGGTTTTGTGCATGCATGGGTGTGAGGGAGATTCTCATACACAACAGCTTGATTTATTTATTCTGTGGTGTGACAGCTGCAGGAAGCTACTAAATTAAGGACAGACTTCCACAGCTGTCAGTGAAAGGACAAAATACATTTTACACTTCATAAGATCACATGCAGACCGGGAGGACTGATCCAATGAAAGCCTTCACCGCATATTTTCCACTCATAGTCTCTCTGCCTCTTTATACTCTAATTCTGCATGTTCCAACTCACTGTGCTGACACTACAGTATGTCTAAATTTGGAAATATAGATAACTGCTAATAGTAGCGAGAGAAGATACAACAAACTCTAGGCCATCATCAAATCTCTTTATAGTCTCCCTTTTACACACTGAGAAAAAAAACCCAAGTTGTCTACTGTATCCCCCAATTTTAAATTGGTCATGTAAGAGTAAGGATTTTAATTGCTCCAACAGACACAAACACACCAAGTCATTAGATTTAAAATAAAATAAAAAACAAACAAACAAACAAAACCCCCCAAAAACAAACAACAAAAAAAAAAAACCCACCAAAACAGCCTAAAATAAGTTATACTTCTCACACAAATATTTTGATCTATGCCTAAGATACTGTACCCTGAATTTGCAGAACTATTTTTTCAAGAAGTGGATTCAGATAGTATCATCTGTTTTAGAGCAATGGTATTTCTATTTGTAAAATTAAAGTATTTTAGCAGGGCCTTTGGTGAAGAAAAGTAATTTAAACACTCCAGTTGAGTTGATCCTCCTACTACTTCAGGGTTCCAACACTAAGTAAAATTCAGTGTACTTTGACAGAGGCACTCTTTGAGTCCCAATTTTTACTTGGTAACTATCATCATGTGACCATGTCACCAAAAGTTATTTTTTCAAAAGACAACATTTTAAGTGAAATCAAGGCCTGTGAAGAAAGAAGCTATCTTGTGTTACACCAATAAAAGTCCTCTGTGCCCAGAACTGGGCCATTCTCATCTTTAGATCTCCATGGTTACAACACCACTGTTGCTTCTAAAGTTACATGCAAACAGCTGCCTCAACCAAAAGGGTTGTCTTCATTCAGATCAGCTTTTGAGACTAGCTGTCTGTAGTCACTGTAGTAGAACTTCTGCTTGCTGGTTAATATTTTGATTAGTTTCAATCCATATTTTTTAATCTTACCAGGGTGAGATTTATTCTTATTCTCTGTCTGGATCATATTAATTTACTGTTGGCAGCCCATCCTAGAAAGTTCTTTGGTTGTCAATTTAATGATCAGGTTGTCGATGGCACAGGAAGTTCCCGCTCCTGGTGGCGTATGCCTTAATGCCATAGCTGACTTCTCTGGGGATTTCACTAATTTACTGAAAGTTCTTATGCTGCAGACTTCTCTTCTCTCACGAAATTTTCCATCACTGGCCAGGTGAAGCCTGCTGTGGATTTACAACAATTTGCATAACAAGTGCCTGCTGCTTTGGGGGAAATTACTGGTCTGATTAATCCAGATAATTTGCATGTTTCACCATGTTCAAGATGCTAGCATCTACATAGCAAAAAGTGAGTCACAATGTTAAAGGAATCATATTCAGGAAATTATAATTAGGGCCATTGTACAATGCATGATATATATCTGATACTGTCATCTTTCCCAATCATTTTTGGAAGAAAACTAGCCACGGAACCAAATATTCTCACACATAATGCCATTGATAATGTTAAACAAGTAACATGCATAAAATATCTAATTTTCTATTTCCTTCTGCAAGTTTCCTATTTTTGGAGATAACTATGATGAATTGCAGGCACAGTATTTCTGTGCATGTCTAGAAACAAAAAGCAGACTTTAATGTACATTTTATTTTGCTGTATCTCCTTCAACCATATTTTCCTTTGAGAACAGCTTGAAGATCTTTTATTGGTGTCACCATGACAGAAGTATCATCTCAGTCACATGATACTACATCCTAAGCCATCATTTAACATCTCCTACTCATAGCACTCCAGAAATATTAACCTTTGAAATGGAAATCAGATCCTTCTGTTTAAATCTAACTTTTCCTTCACATTCAGTGACTGCTGCAAAAGCCATGTCCTTAGCAGTGCAATCTTGCCAACTGGTGATTGCATTTAATAATTTGACCTTGGACCTGCTGTGCATCATCAGGGGTTTGACTGTTTATTTGCCATTGGGTACCAGTTTTGATGAAGCTATTATAAATCTTATCAATCATATCATTTCTCTTATCACATATCATTTCTCTTATCACAGTGAATTGGGAATATTCACTGCTTACCCACACTTTGTTTCCTGAGATATTTACTCTCCATTTTGCTCTGCAGGAAAAGAGTTGTACCAGTTACAGCTGAAGTTATAAAAATTCACATCAAAAGCAAAAGACAACAATAAATGTAACTGAGGATTGCAAAACTCTTACCATCTTGGTAGGCAATATCATAAGACTACTTGTTGAACCAACCGTTTGCCATTACATACACATACACATACACACATACACATACATGCATAGATGTCACCATAAAATATGAAGAAAAATTGTAATTCATATATCTATCACTAAATTAAGACTGTATTTACAAGTTTATACTATAGTTATTTCAAGTGATTTCTTTTTTTGTAAAGTTATCATTCCACAGATAAACATGCTATGGATATATTCCATAATAATGCTAAAAATATGTGCTTTCAGCATTATAAATACATTTTCCCAATACTAGCATAACATCTGAAATTTAGTCTAACTGCCAAGTTTCTCTTTATACAGAGCCAGCTATTCCAAGACCATGCTGAATCTTGCAGTTTCTACCCAAAGCCAAAGCCATAAATTCTTTTCCGGCAAACCGCTTTCAGCTCAAATTTAGTCAAAACTTGGCTCAGGCTTACCTGAAAGGTTCGCAGATTTTGTCAAATCTTTAAAAAGCAGATTTGCTAGGATAGTCAGAATTTACTATAAATATTTTGCACAGCTCTCAGCACACTCACAGCTACTCTCACACAACAGCCTCCAATTTCAACCCTGCAAGTGGTGGAAAAGGTTTTGGAGTGGGTTTTTTTGTTGTTTGTTTTAAGGGGACAGATTCAAATTTTAAAAGAGGTGTTCAGCTTGAAGATGCATTGATAACTCAGAGTTCAGACAAACTTTCCAGATGTGCACATTGGGCTAGAATAAAATTCTGTCACTTCCTTCGAATGTAGTCATCCCAGAAATATCAAGAAAGCCCTACTTTCATATTTTCAGATTAGCTGAGGAAGAAACAAACACTGAGTCAGAGACTAAAGGTATAAACAGTGGGATAGGTGTGATGTGTGGAGGATAAACATGGGAGAGCCAACATGCAGAAGCAGCTTGCAAGTCACCTCCACATTTCTGGCTACAATCCCTCATCACAGAGCCTTGAAAGGTTCAGCAAATCGCAGCAACCACACATGGTTGCTGGAGGCTGAGAACAGCCAGGAGCAGACAAAGCAGACTAGCATCCCACTGTTCCCATCCTGCCTCATTTCTGAGCCCATGGCTTTTTTTCCCTCTGCCTTTTTCTTTCCTGCACAGGCAACAGAAACTGGGGACAGCACCCCTTGAGGTTCTCTTTGATTAGATTCTTCTTGTATTTTGTCCTATGTGGAGGACCACTCTGTAACATCAAACTGCAAGATTCAATGAAAAATTGACTATTTGTCCACAGATGAACCTTACAATAAAGAAATTAAAAACAGAAAGACCAAAAGCTATCAGGGTGTTCTTTCATATATTTTTCAACTGCATTGACTATAAAGACCTAGAAATAACATAGGTCATGAATTTGTACACACAGCTTACCAAGTTTTGCAAACATTTACTCTCATACTTGCTTTCCAAGGTAAACCTTTATAACCCTACATTTCAGCTCACACCTTACAATCTAAGCCTAGCACTGTTTTCATTTCTTTCTCCAACAGACAAAAAATATGGGATGATAAAGCCTTTGTTACCTCTGCCCTTAGGTCAAGAGGACCCCTGACTAACAGTGTTAGAGCAGTTAATTCTCCAGTTATATATGAAAGCTAGCATAGGAAAGCAATACTCCAGAGGGAAGTTATCAACTGAAGAAACTACACTCAGGGACCACAGAAACTGGCATCAATGAATACAGGTCAATCCTGCCCATATGAAAAGTCAAAGAGAGCACTATTCCTCTAGCATGTTAAAGCGCTCATTTTATCATTATTTTATATTAAAGCAGTAACTTCTACTTACGCATACCAACAACAAATATGCAGAGTTTAAAGAAACAGGGAACTGAAAGTCAGCATTGACAGGAAGAAGTCAAAATAGAGAAGTGAACTTTGTGTTTATCGCTGAACTTGCTATTACAGAAAATTCTCAAATTGAAGAGTTAAGTAAAGGCTAGAAATTACTACTGTAGCCACATTTTTTCCCTTTAATTGATTCTTTGAGAGTCATAATCTTTCTTATGCTTACTCTTAGGTCTCGTTTTGTTTGCTACTCTGTGATATCTGACTGAGAAATTTGGTAGACCATTTCCTTAGCAGCATTTTGCTGCAGTGCCATGGAACAGTACAGCTGTAACTGACTGGTGCAACTTCAGATGCCATACCTTCTGCTTGGGTATTTTAGGGCAAACTGGTCAGAATAAGATGTTTGTATACTTCAGCATCCTCTTACTATAGGGAATAGCTTTTTGGGGATGTTGTTATCAGTTAGAGACACAAGCCATGCAGTTCTGTAAGAAACCAAACAAAGTCTCACCATCTTCAACCTCTCCTGAGTTAAAACTGACCCCAGCAGTACCTTATACTGAATTTTTATACTTTTTATGTCCAGAATAACAGATTAGGTTAGGTTGCAGTGTGTGGTACTGCAAGAATTTTTGCCAGAGAGCTCAGTCTCCGAAGTAACAGTCTTGTTTAGAAGGCTTTGCGATTAAATGATAACCACAGGAACCTCTCAGCAGTTTACACTCCCTACTCCCCTTAATGAAAATTACTGTAGATATTTGCTGCCTTTCCACAGCTTTAGAGACAGCAGAAGGCAAGCCTTATTTATAAAGCAGGAAGTTAACTTCTTTGGTTAGGGAAGCTCCTTAGAGAAAGGGAAACGTGGTGAAAAAAGAGGACAAGGACTAGACATCCTTCCATGTCTGACAAGTAGGTGAACGAGAGTAGATGGGGTATAACAATACATTTGGCTCTGTCATTGAAATAATTCACTTTCTTGCTTGAGATGCCAAGCTGATTTCCTCCCTCAATCCTTGCCCCCAACCTGTGCAAGGAGGGAAAGCTGTGGTTGAATAAAAAGTACCTCTAGAATTAATGAGATCTCTTTCATAGGGAGCGCTACTCGAAGTAAAATTAAAAACAAGCTCATATTACATATGGACATGATGTCAGCCTTGTATTAGAAACTTTTATTTTGATTATTTATTTTTTTCCCCAGCAATGGTAGCTCTAAAGGTTTCTAGAATTTGAGTATGTGGGTTCCAACTTTCTGTTTTTTAGTGGAAAAATTAATGGCACAAAAAACTGTAGTGGTCTTTCTAAACAGACTGAGACAGAAATGCCACCACTAAACTGTAGTGGGAAAAAAACCAACAAACCAAACCAAAAAGGGGG
>JAOEHY010000158.1:8566-34905 GCA_025447955.1 Psilopsiagon aurifrons | reverse complement strand
AAGTTTAGATTGGATATGAGGAAGAAATTCTTTACTGTGAGTGTGGTGAGGCACTGGAATGGGTTGCCCAGGGAAGCAGTGAATGCTCCATCCCTGGCAGTGCTCAAGGCCAGGTTGGAAAGAACCTTGGGTGATATGGATTAGTGGGAGGCGTCCCTGCCCATGGCAGGGGGGCTGGAACTGGATGGTCTTAAGGTCCTTTCCAACCCTAACTATTCTATGATTCTATGATTTTACCAATTCTAGATTCATTGTATTCCAGTTGAACATTTTGATCACTTTGGGACCCCCATGATTGTTTGAGGTCCTGGAGTGGAGCTATTGCAGGTTGTAGCCAAAATCAGAGCAGAGCACGCCTCATTATCAGCTATCATGAGCAATTTTGGGACAGCTGAAAACATGACAGACCTGCCCTTTTTGTACTGAATTTAAAGCCACGGATTGTTTTAGGTGCTACTTATTCCCTTTTTTATTATTTTTATTTCAGCAATAGAAAAGATAAGATTAAAATAATGACTAAAGTTTTCATATAAACCAAAGTGAATTGCCCTAAACCTGTCTCTGAAACTTTACCCCTGACAGGTTTCATGAACCTTTTGCCACCATTTCAAGTGTTCCTTACAAATGGCAAGGAAAATTAGCTGCACAAGTGACTTTTTAATGAAGAAGTTGTGTAGGCAAATTAATATGAGCAACCCACACAGTGCTCCTTCATTAACTTAGATGTACTTTATTCAGAGAAGATCCTTAAGCAAGGTAAAGGTTTCAGACCAGGGAATGAAAAAGGCACAGAGCTCTCTTAATTCATACATGTAGGTGACTAAGACCATGAAAAGGGATCAGATTCCTGATAGAGATTTTTTTCCCCTGGATATTAATTCATTTCATTCTTCTTCAGCATGATGAATTTTAAGATTTCCATTGGAAACCTGAATTTTCTGTCAGTTGCTGAGTGTTCTTATAGAGCAGAGTCGCAGTGCTCTCTAGAGGCAGCCAAACCAGGTATAAGCAAGCTCTCCTTGCCCTGGAAGCAAGAGAAAGGTGTTAACAGGTCATTTTTAGAGCTAATTCATGGTGGTGAGAGGAAAAGTAGCAACTCCCAGAAATGACATTATGCAGACAGGGCTGATCTAGCCCAGTGCATGAGCTGGTACCTGCAGTCATGGGGAACAAAACTAGGCAAAGCACTTGACTTGTACTGGGAGAGCAAAGCACACATCTAATTCACCATGGTGAGAAGCAGCTTATTGAAAAGATGCTAGCAGGTCTGAAATAGTCCAAGAAATATCTGTCATGTCTTGAATTTTCAGTGAGTTCTCATGCTTTTTCATGGTCCTGCCTTCCTTTAGTGTGAGGGAAAAGAGGAAGAGTTTAAATTAAGAGAAAATAGGAGAGGGAATAATTCTCTCCTTTAAAATCTGGTGTATTAATGAAGACGTAATGTAGAAAATAATGCTCAAGGGAATTATGAATCTTTAATCATGGTGATTTGTTCTTCCCTTTGCACAGGAGCACGAAGTTAAATGAAATGTTGGGAATGTCAAACTGGATAAAACATATTCACACACAGTGTGTTATAAACTCAAGAAACTAATTTCTAGCAAAATCTGTTGCAATAGGGAAAGTAGTAAGGTTGCTTGTAAGGGTGACAAAGTGTATTGGGTCTACATAGCAATGTTTTGCTAACATGGGGGTACCAGGAGTGGCTTCTGTGAGAAGCAGGAGGCAGGATGTGCTCCAGGCACTGGAGCAGGGGCTCCCCTGCAGCCCATGATGAAGACCATGGTGAGACAGGCTGTATCCCTGCAGCCCGTGGAGGTCCACAATGGAGCAGATATCCACCTGCAGCTCATGGAGGACATGATGCAGGAGCAGGGGAAGAGCGTGAGAAGGAAGAAGCACCACCAGAGACAGGTGATGAACTAACCACAACACCCATTCACATCCCCCTGTGCCACTGACAAGGAGGAGGTGGAGAAAATGGGAGTGAAATTGATCCTGGGAAGAAGGGAGGGATGGAGGGGATGATGTTTTTATTGGATTTATTTCTTGTTACCCTATTCTGATTTTTTTATTAATAAATTAAGTTTATTTCCCCAACTTATCTGTTTTTTCCCACGACGATAACTGGTGATTGACCTCTCTCGCTCCTTATATCAACTCACTAGCCTTTAGCTGTACTGCCCAGCTGAAGAGGGCAGTGATAGAGCAGCTTTGGGGGGCACAGGGCACCCAGCCAGGGTCAACCCACCACACAAGTTTATCAGGAGTTATATTTTTAGTGACAACACAAGTGCTGGAAGATAAATTAATGCAGTGTTTCACAGGTCATAACTCTTCAGAGGAAGCAAACAGCATTCAGCACAGGTTATTGCTGTCAAAATGTCAGAGTTCCTATCGGCCTGTCTTGAAGCTGCTGGTTCTGGCCACGGTGGAGACAGTTTGGTGGAGGAGCTGGGCCCTTGCTCTGAGCTGGTCTGACAACATAAAGGTATAAATACAAAATGTTTCAGACTTCATTTTTCAGTCCCTTGTTATCTTCTGGTTTAGGAAAAAGCGAAGCCTGCAACTAATTAAGCTCATTCTTAAGTACAAGTTTCTTGTACCAAGGACTGATCAAGCTGTTGGAAGTACATAGAGACCTAACCATTGTGCAAATAAGGTTTTAAATGGTACTTAACAGAACTAAGGTAATTGTCCTGCCATGCATGAAATAATAGAGGAATTGATTCTGTTTTCTGGTTGCAGTGAAGCTGTCATGGTTTAAGCTCAGCCATAACTCAGAACCATGCAGCTGCTATCTCACTCCCTCCTTTCCTCCCCCAGAGGGATGAGGAGGAGAATTGAAAGAATGCAATTCCCACAGGTGGAGATAAGAACAGCCCAGTAACTGAGGTATAACACAAACCACTGCTGCTACCACCAATAATAATAATGATAAGGGAAATAACAAGGGAAGAGAATGCAACTGCTCACCACCTGCCAACCAGTACCCAGCCAGATCAAGCAGCTTTCCAACCCTTCAGGATAACTGCCCCCAGTTTATCTAGTGAGCTTGACATGCTGAGGCATGGAATACCAATTTGGTTAGATTGGGTCAGGTGTCCTGTCTCTGCTGCCTCCCAGCTTCCCCTCCTCCCTGGCAGAGCACGAGGCTCAGAAAGTCCTTGGTCAGAGTAAACATTACTGAGCAGCAACTGAAACCATCGGTGTTATCAGTACTGTTCCCAGGCTGAAAGTCAAAAACACAGCACTGCACCGGCTACTAAGAAGGAGAAAAAAATGACTGCTACTGCTGAACCCAGGACAGAATCCACCCCTTATTCCATACCGTTCATGTCATGTTCAGTTCCCATATTTTCAATATACCATCACTCTTATCTCATATATATACATACACATGCACACATACACACAGAGAGATCATTCCTTAGTGCATGGACCAAGCCCAATAAAGCTGATGAGCCCATCTGGTCCGTGCTGTCAGGCTCCATCTCTAGTAACAGTCTTTCAGAGCAGGAGAGGCTGTGAGCAGCGTTGGATCATTGTCTGCTGATGCTGATCATTCCTTCACAGCAGAACTCATCTGGTTTCATCAAAGTTCATTCTTTGCTGGGATGATGGTCGGAGGGAAGTCAGGGACAGTCACTGGTGACCTGAAGACATCTAGTTGTTGGGCTATAATAATGCCACATAGCAGGCAACAACATACAATTGAGTTTATTGGCAGTTTTCCCCTAAAAACAAATCCTCTTGTGGTACACATCGGACTTCCCCATCTTCCCGCATTACGCACCATGTATGTTTGGGTCCCTGAGCAAAAGCAATCCCATGAGAGTGTTTGCCTTTACCTGAAGCAGGAATAACCCAGACTGTCTTCTGCAGCAAATTCTTTGTGTGCACCACAGGAACTTTGTCCCCCTCCACAGTATGTAAAAGCTCTGACTGGGCTGGGCCAGCCCTGTTGGCAGATCCTCTGGTGTTGGCCAACCAGGTGACTTTTGGTAAATGTGTATCCCACATTTGAAAGTTTGAAAGTCCCACCACCCATTGCTCTCAGTGTAGTTTTTAAAAGCCCATTGTACTGCTCGATTTTCCCAGAGGCTGGTGCATGGTAGGGGATGTGATATACCCACTCAATGCCATGCTCTTTGGCCCAAATGTCTATAAGGTTGCTCTAGAAATGAGTGCCATTGTCTGACTCAATTCTCTCTGGGGTGCTGTGCTTCAGTGCCAATCACTTCTGAAGCAGCTCAAACCCCGTCATAGGCTGCCAGTATCTCTTTTTCAGTTGGGGTATAGCTGTTCTCAGATCTTCTATATCCCCAGTTCCAAATGCTGAGGGGTTGACCTCGAGTCTCCCCTGGAGTTTTCTGCCAGAGGCTCCAGGTAGGACCATTCTCCCCGGCTGCGGTGTACAGTACATCCTTCACATCTGGCCTGGTCTGAACTGGTCCAAGGGCTACTGCATGAACTATCTCTCATTTAATTTGCTTCAAGGCTTGTTGTTGCTCAGGTCCCCATTTAAAATCATTCTTCTTCCGGGTCACATGACAGAGAGGGCTTACAGTCAATCTGTAATTCAGGATGTGCATCCTCCAGAACGCCACAACACCCAAGAAAGCTTGTGTTTCTCTCTTATTAGTTGGTGGAGACACTGCTGTTATATTGTTGATCACATCTGTGGGGATCTGTCGGCGTCCATCTTGCCATTTTACTCCCAGAAATTGAATCTCCTGTGCAGGTCCCTTGACCTTACTCCGTTTTATGGCAAAACCGCTTGCAGCAGAATTTGGATTATTTTCCTCCCTTTCTCAAAGACTTCTTCCATTGTATCACCCCACACGATAATGTCATCAATGTATTGAAGGTGTCCTGGAGCTTGCCCCTGTTCCAGTGCAGCCTGGATCAGTCCATGGCAGATGGTAGGGCTGTGTTTCCACCCCTGGGGCAGTTGGTTCCAAGTGTACTGGACGCCCCTCCAGGTAAAAGCGAACTGTGGCCTGCACTCTGCTGCCAAAGGAATCGAGAAAAACGCATTGGCAATATCAACCGTGGCATTCCACTTTGACTCTAGTTCATACTGAAGTTCTAGCATGTCCAGTACAGCAGCACTCAATGGTGGTGTGACTTCATTCAGGCCACGATAGTCTACCATTAGTCTTCACTCTCCGTTAGACTTTTGCACTGGCCACATGGGGCTATTAAAGGGTGAGTGGGTCCTACTGATCACTCCTTGGCTCTCCAGTCTACGGATCAGCTTATGCATGGGAATCAGGGAGTCTCAGTTGGTGCAATATTGCCACAAATGCACTTCTATTATATACCTCCCAAAGTACAGAGGTGGTGACAGCACTGGGAATGCAAGCCAGATCAGTTTCATGATCAGTGAGTCTATTGTGTTACAAGTGATTACCATAAAGTACAATGAAACAAGAACCTTAGCCCAAGACCCCCAGCTGATAAACACTAACACAGCAAATATCGGCTGTTAGTAAGGCATGACATGCTGGACCTGTGAGATAGAAAGCAACAACTTTGAGAGCCAATAAATCAGAATTGTGACGAACGACTATTAATCGGAAACAATGAATGCTTATCACAAATACGATTAGACACACTCTGGTCAGATCTGTCGTTATCGCAACCCTTCGTGCCCCACGTTGGACACCAAAAAGAACTGCCATGGTTTAAACCCAGCTGTAGCTCAGAGCCATGCAGCCGCTCTCTCACTCCATTCTTTCATCCTCCCCCACTCCCAGAGTGCTGGGGAGGAGAATTGAAAGAACGTAACTCCTATGGTTTGAGATAAGAACAGTGCAGTAACTGAGGTATAACGGAAACCACTGCTGCTACCACCAATAATAATAATGACAAGGGAAATAACAAGGGAAGAGAATACAACTGCTCCCCACCCACTGACCGATACCCAGCCTGACCCAGCAGTGAACTGACCCTTCCAGGTAGCTGCCCCCAGTTTATATACTGGGCACAACATGCTGTGGTATGGAATACCTCTTTGGTTAGTTTGAGTCAGGTGTCCTGTCTCTGCTTCCTCCCGGCCTCCTCTCCTCCCAGGCAGAGCGTGAGGTTCAGAAAGTCCTTGGTCAGAGTAAGCATTACTGAGCAGCAATTGAAACCATCGGTGTTATCACCGCTGTTCCCAGGCTGAAAGTCAAAAAACAGCACTGCACCAGCTCTTAAGAAGGAGAAAAAAATGACTGCTGATGAATCCAAGAAAGAAGCCATCAGATTTACTATTACACTTAATGGAAAGAATAATGTTTACTATAAACTGCATACTAATGAGCAGTTTGGTTTATCTATCTGTGTATTTATCTATCTATAAGCTTCACTCTATTTATAACTACCTATGTTACTAACATAATTATGAAACATTATTAATATCTGTTGGTTTTCCCCCGCACTGTAAAATATGTACATTTATATATATGAATATGATACACATATGATATACTAAATAGAATGATCTCATTATTCATTAAACAGCATTCTTCCTCAGAAATGCAGTGTAAGGTGCCTCCCCAATGTTTTAAGGACAGTCACTTAACATTAGTTGATTTTAAGAAAGAAAAGGAAGTACTCATTTTATCCTGCAAGTATTTACTTTTTGAATCAAAAGGAAAAATGAATGTTAGAAAGAATGGGTAAAGACAGATGAGTTGGATAATTTTCCTGGCTTGTGTCTGAGAGTGGATGATGCCTTCATTTCTTTCCTCTTAAATCTCTTACAGTGGTTCAGTTTATGCCCATTCGCATTCTTTCTTCTTCTCCAGCATCAGTGCTGTCCAGATTTTATGCAGACCCATCATCTTCCTTTACCAAATAACAAGTGGCATACTGTTTACACCGCTGACATTTGTCTTCATATTTCTTTTCCCTTCTTTGTGATCCTTCATCATTCTACTTGGGAGATGACATTTTCACAGTCAATTCCCTTCATGAGCTGGTGCTTTCAGAAGAATTTTCTTAGAGGTACCAGGATTTTATATCATAAAAGACTTGTGAAAGTTTATTTTTACAGTTTAATAATAATAATAGAAGAAGGGGGGGGCAATTAATCCTGAAATTGTTTCATATTTCTCATTACTTTTCCTTTAAATTTCCACTCTCAGTGTCAAAGGGTAATTAAAACATGCTTCCTAATTAATAACTTCATTGCCTTCAGCTCCTTAAGGCTACCATTGGTTTATACAATATGAAATTCTTAAGGAGTCACTTTCCATGAGCTGATAGGTCTACCTGCATCCTAGAAGTAGTATAACGTTGGGAAGAGAGAACAGCAGCCCTGTGCTGACACAGAAAGGATGGAGGCAAGAATGGGGCTCAATGGTGGAGGGAGATGGCACCATCTTACTGTTGTCACATCATAGCATGGAAACTGCAGATAGCTTATGGCGACCACTGATTGCAGTGGAAGACAGACAACATGATGGTCTGATGGAGCTGGATAGAGCTGATGCTACATACATTTTGATGCTGGCCACCAATACAATGCCTTAGTTAGGTAAGACTGTTGTCAGTGGATAGGAGGATGTGAGTGCTCTCTTTTTCAGTTGATTAATGCAACATTCTGCATTAATTAATAGAACTGTGAAAAGGAACATGACTGGTAAGTCACGAACGGCTGAGCTTTGCAACAAAAAGCCTTGAAATACACAAAATTTCTCATGCTTTGGCCTATAAATAGCAATTATAAGTTCTTTAAAGCAGAGCATAAATCAAAATTGTATTAATACCAGGTGCTTTCACCTGGCCATGGCAAAGCCTGTTTTCAGCTCCTGAAATAATAGCTCAGATGTTCTTTTTCACAAAATGAATAGTTGTGAGAAATAGCACCTTAAGCTACAGCCCAGGTTCTCAGACAGCTAATTTTCAGAGTGCCCTTACATAGCTTCTACTTTTCTTTCATAACCAAGTGTATACTCTTTAGTTTAACAGCTGCACTACTAAAACTTTAAAACAGGGCAGTGGATCTGACTCAGTAACAGAGTATGAAACAGTGAATCTGGAGTGATGTTAAGAACAGCTAACAATAACTTCCTTTAGATGAGAGGCATTTACAGTGGTTAATGCATGGAAAGCAACTCAGAATAGGCTTCTTCTGATAGAATCTCATACTGAAATCCTCCCAGACCTCCAGCTAGACACTCAGTTCTTCCCTATCTCAGTTACTACAATTGGACTGCGTGTCAATTGCTCATAAGCACGCACTCAACTGGGCACAAATGGTATTCATGCAACTAAGCTTAGTGTTGCCCATTGTTCCACATCTACTAATAGATAGTTCTAACAGATATTTCATGTTCTAGTGGATATTTCTAATGGTCTAATAGTGATTTCATATTAAACAAAAGCAGATTTGACTACAGCAATCTCCTGTTTAGCTTAGTCACGCATATGAACATGAGCTGTCTACTCAGGCAAGGTAAACATGTCTGCGTGCTTTCCTCCGAGAAACCTTTAGATTGGTCTTTTAAGCTGACCTGAATTTTCACAATATACATCCCCTGACAGCTTCCTTTATGTTAATTTTTTTCAGAAGAAATAGCTGTTGATGCCAGAAGAAAATATACCTAACCTTTCATTTTAGATTGCTCAATGTTGTTTCTATATATCTGTTAAAACTTCTTTTTCCTGTATCAGTTTAGAGATTAATAGCCTAGAGACAGAAGTCCCTTTATTATTAAATACCACCTTAAAATCTAATGGTAATAGGGAACATATTCTCTGTTTCACCCTATGCTAATATCTGTTAATTATTTTTTGCAGGCTTGCTCTGGACTTTTCTTCACTGCTTCACTGTCAAATCCTCTTGAGAGCCTGACTAAAACCAGCAGCCCAGGACTGCGTTCGACTTGCCAGGCATACCCCTGTAGCTAGTGCAGTGCAGGGAGCAATCTTTGTGTTCTCAAGTAAGTAGAGGGGTGTTTACCAGACTCTCCTGTCAGCAGTAATAAATGGCTTATGGCCAATTCAGATTAACAATGTCACCCCCTAATTAAATCTGTGAAAATATTACACCCTCAGACTAAAATAAACCGCTGCTTTTCTATTACTGTGTGCTGGCATTTGATTTTCTTATCAGCATAGAAGAAGACAGGCAATGGCAGAGAAATTTATCCTTCTCCAAAACAGCTCTGAAAACTGGACAGCATGAATCATGTTGGAAGCAACCAAGGAGTTACTAAATTAATATAACTTACACCGACTTGACAAGACACACCATTTTCAGGCAGGTAGAGGTAATAGAGTGGACGCACACCAGGAGTTCTTTAGGACAAGGGTTTCTAGAATTTACTTTTTCCAGATTCTCAAACTCCTGCTAAGATTTATAGCCCACTGTCATTAGGTGTCTTAGCACTGCAGTGCTCTCAGATAGCTGGTTTCAGTAGATAAATTAGGTATATAGATCATTGTTCCAGGACATCTTTATACTGACTTTTTTCTCTGCTGGGATGAACACAGTAGGAATATCAACATACTTAATTGTGATCACCCTATCTGATTCCAGCTGATGATATCTGTTTTTATTAACAAGATCAGTTGCTCTTCAGGTACCCACATTCTTGGAAGAAGGGGATGGGGAGCAGAATGAAGCCCAAGGTAATCCAAGGGGAAAAGATCAGTGACCTGTTATACCACTCAGATACACGCAAGTTTATGGGGCCAGATGGGATCTAACCAAGGATACTAAGGAAACTGGCAGAAGTGCTCACTGAGCCACTTTACATCATTTAGCAGCAGTCCTGGCTACCTGGTGAGGTCCCAGTTGAACGGAACAAATGTGATGCCCATCTAAAAGAAAGGGTGAAAGGAGGATCTGGTGCTGTAGAATGTTATAAAGCAAGCCATTTTGAGTGCCATAATGTGGCACACAAAGCACTAACAGGTGACCAGGCTCTGTCAGCATGGTTTATGAAAGCAAGTGCTGCTTGACTAACCGGATCTCCTTCTACAGCAAGGTGAACCACTCAGTGCATGAGGGAAAGGCTGTGGATGTTGTCTACCTAGACATTAGTAAAGCTTTTGACACCATTTCCCACAGCATTCTCCAGGAGAAACTGGCTGCTCATGGCTTGGACACATGTACTCTTCACTGGGCAAAAAACCTGCTCAATGGCAAAGCCCAAAAAGTGGCGATGAATGGAGTTAAATCCATGTGGTGGATAGCCACAAGTGGTGTTCCCTTGGGCTCAGTATTGGGACCAGGTCTGTTTAATGTCTGCATCAGTGATCTGAATGAGCGATCGAGTGCACCCTCAGGAAGTTTGCAGATGGTGCCAAGACCTGCTTGAGAAAAGAAGGTTCTGCAGAGGCATCTGTGTAGGCTGGATTGATGGAACAAGGCCAATTGCATGAGGTTCAACAGTGCTCAGTGCCAAGTCCTGAACTTGACCACAATAACCCCATGCAATAATCCAGGCTTGGGGAAGAGTGGCTGGAAAGCTGCTAATGGAAAAGCACCTGGGGGTGTTGGTCAGCAGCTGCTGAACATGAGCCAGCTTCTGCCTAGGTTGCCAAGAAGAACAAGACCAAGAAGCTGTAGACGTATTTCTACTGTCGATTCCTATTTCAAAAAAACACTTATTACGTGTCTTAAAGCTGCTTATGATATTCCCTTCCATTATCTACTGTCCAGTGATGGCATTTATGGCTGGAACACTTTTGGTACAAAATATAATCTCAGCATCAAACTATGAATCTTAAGCAGATCATTGCATGATCACTAGCATTTCATAGTATCTCACAAGTATCCCTCCTTTACATACCTGCTGAGTTGCTCAAGGACTATTCATGAGGATAATCTTGTTCATATCACCCATCTTGATTTATCCCCTGATACCTGTCCTTTCTTTTATGACTCCTAACACAGTTTCTTTCAGATCCCTGGCTTCTGTCACAGAATTCAATTAGAAGTTAACAAACACCCTATTTGCACTGAGTTTCTGCTGCTCCTGCCACATTCTCCGTGGCTCCTATGAAAAATGAAACATAACTTGCAGCACTTTTTCATCTCCATGATCCTGGTCTTGTGCCAGCCCACCTGCTTACCACCTTCCCTGCTTGTGGGCAGGCAAATCCCCAGTTGTTCCAGTTATCTGGGTGTTTACACATGTTGCCTGAGGATTTCCCTGCGCTTTGGCTATTGGTCAGAATCAGAACTGGAGTACACAGCACTTTATCGTGGGGGCCAAGGATCCTGGGTCAGGATTTGCTAGATTTCTCAATCACGTCACTGCTACTGGTCCATAGGATGCTGCCTACAATGCTCCATGAGGCAACTGATGCTCACTGATTTTCTCTTCTCCCCATGGAGCCAGGAAGCATGGGAAGTGGGCAGCAGGCTCTTGGGAAGCAGCCCAAAAACCATGTTTTGCTTCTATCCAGTAGGATTCATGAGTTTCCTCTCTCTTAAAACAAGACATCAGAGTATAAACTTGTTACCCCTCCTCATCCTTTGAGGCCTGTAGTCCACCCAGTATTTAAATGCTGGATTATGGTGTGGTCTATGGAGAACACTGTGTGATGACACTGATAGCTGCTTCACGTTTCTCTGGCATCTCATCCCCAGAGACTTCAGCTTCCAGGTTCTGTTCCATCCCCATCATGCAACTCTGGTCTAAAAGTGACCCATGCCATGGCCAACATACTTCTCCTGTGAGTTCTATTGCATTAGCCTGCTCTGATTCCTCTCCTGTATCAAAATGTTTTGTGCATTGCTGTATTCAATAGTCAGGATTAGAAAAAAACCTCCGCCAATACCATTCCCTCAGCAGGAACCCCTCATCCCGCAAGCTCCCATCTTCTAAAGGAATAAAGATGAACTCCTAAAGTTTCTTGAAGCAGGATGGAAGGATTCCCATGGTATCACTGGATGGTGAATTAAGGCCAAAAAAGTAACAATTTTATGAGGGAAGGAGCCCAAAAGGCATCTCCACAAATGCAGACTCAAGAAGTCACTGGGATTGCTCTGCCGAAGGCCAACAGTTTTCTGTGGTAGGTACATGATGTTTGCCTCCAAAGCTGCCAAAGTAAGGCATTTCCATAGCACTAGATGAATTTTTTAGGAGTTCAGGTGAATAATAAGAAGGTATCTGGTTCCCAAGAAATGTGTTATAGGATTATGTGCTGTTCTGAATTCTGTCTTCTAGCAGGCACTATGTTAATCAGAAACTACATATTTTTCACTCATTTTACCTGCACAAAGGCATATTTGCCACAAATATGAGATGAATTGCACAGGACAAAGCTTTAAAGAATAGCCTTTTGAAAGGAAATTTGTACATTCAATGTGGAATAATAAATCTCTGCATCTGTGCATCTGTTTTATGGTGAAAGGGATTCGGTGTTAAGCTGCATAACAGCTTACTAAATGAGACAACAAGGTATCCAAGGAGATGGGATTGAAAATAAAGATTTTTTGGAGAAATTCTGCAGGAGGCACAAGCAGGTACCTGCTGCACAACTTCAGTATTGAAAGCAGCCATTAGTACAGCAGAGCCTGCCTTGCAGTTCATAGACAGAAAATACCATCATACATCAGTAGACATTTTAATGAGGTTAATGGGATTATTATTATTTTTTAAAGTAACTCTCATAATGTAATAACAGTAAAGCATTTCCTAAGATTACTGTTCAGGGTGGATGTCAGCACCATAATGTCATCTGGGCTTTAAGAAAAAACAATCCATATATCACGAAAAACTATCCCAGTGGTGTCTGAGTGAAATCTCAATGTAAAAGGCAAATTACATAGTTAATAGGCTTGATGTTCATTTTGTGAGGCTGTAGCCAGCACATGATCGTGTTATCACAGAACAGCTTGCCATAAAGGGAACTTATGTAAACTCAGTTGAAAAGAGATGTTTACACGTGTTTCCAGAGTTTCCTTTCATATCCTTATTTTTCATCCTATCTCCCCAGAATATGTTTCTTTCCCAGATGGTAAACACTCACAGTTTGAGTGTGAAGAATTACGCATCCTTACTGCCTTCAGGCATCATTCTCTTAGAAGAGATTACTAATTGGGTCATTTGGAACCCTTCACAGATTGCATCTCTAAGGGGCAATTTCTTTCATCACATCCATGTGATTTCTTCTGTTTTAAACAACGTAGAGGTCATCTTTACAATGATCACCTCTGATCTGGCACATCAGGTAATGTTTTACATAGATATGAAGTTTGAATTTCAATTAGGCACATAAAAACTACATCAGTTGATTTGCATGCTGGGCTTTATACCTCAGCTTCATCCTGCCAATTTTTTTTATGCCTCCTTCATACCTCAGAGCTATATGTGCAGGGAGTTAAGAAGGGGACAATTTAGCGAGAAACACTCAGAAATAAAGAAAATGCCAAGATTGACAGAAAAGATAACTCTGAGAGCACAAAGTGATCCAAACTGACTGATAATGCCAAAAAAGCATTAAACCAGAGGTGATTAAAAAGGTATTTCTGGTATTTCTGCAGGTCCCTGGTGGCATGTGAATTCTATATCTTTAAGAAAGTTGTCATGTTCCCAGCATAGTGGGGAGGTAAAGAGAGGCCAGGTGCTACATCTCCCAAATCCTAGGCTACCAGGATAATCTTTTATTATCCCTAAGCAAACAATACCACAAGGAATATTGAATTACTAAAGCAAAAGAGGAGCTCTACTATTTATGCTGCTTCAGGATAGTTCAACAGACATGTCTGAAACCCTTAGCAAGAAGTCTCTGGCAGAGCATCAGCATCAATCACAGTACTCTTTTGATGCAGACTAGCATAGACAAGCAGCACAAGATGTAAGGCTGCAATACTGGAGAACAGCAGTCCACACTGTGTTCATATTCTTCATATTTAATATTTGTTTCATATTCGTACCTCAAACGGTTTAGTAATAAATCTCCACAAACCCTTGAGAAGACAGGCAAGTATTTATCAGGCAGTACTACTGGCCTTTTACTTACTTGTTTCTTTTCATCAAGTAATTAACTGGTAGAAAAACTACGATAAAGGAAAGTTACACAGATAAACTATGGAGAGCCACTTAAATCACTCAAAAACTTTCATGAAGGTTTTTATCTTGAGAAACTATTGTTCAAATGCAAAATGAAAACACAAAATCAGTGTTGCCCGCTGGGATTCCTGAAAGGACATGGAACTGTTGGAACAAGTCCGGAGGAGGGCCACGAGGATAGTCAGGGGCTGGAGCACCTCCCGTATGAAGACAGGATGAGAAACTTGGGGCTGTTGAGCCTGGAGAAGAGAAGGCTGTGTGGAGACTTCAGAGCAGCCTTTCAATATCTGAAGGGGGCCTATAGGGATGCTGGGGAGGGACTCTTTATTAGGGATTGTTGTGATAGGACAAGGGGTAATGGGTTCACACTTACACAGGGGAAGTTTAGATTGGATATGAAGAAGAAATTCTTTACTGTAAGGGTGGTGAGGCACTGGAATGGGTTGCCCAGGGAAGTTGTGAATGCACCATCCCTGTGGTGTTCAAGTCCAGGTTGGACAGCGCCTTGGGTGGCATGGCTTAGTGTGAGATGTCCCTGCCCATGGCAGGGGGTTGGAACTAGATGATCTTAAGTTCCTTTCCAAGCCTAACTATTCTATGATTCTATGATTCCTAGGCCTATACTAAAAAAGCTAGGAATATATGTTTAAAATACCTGACACATTTCTATTACATGCTAGGACATTGTCAATGCCACGACCAAGACCCTCCTGTCTTTGCTGGAAGTCTACAAGACACTGATATGATGGGGAAAAGAAGAACAGAACCCCCTGCAAAGCATTTGGGTGATGAGTATTGTGTAAGGCATCACTAAATAATATTATACACACATATGTGTGATATAGAATTTAATATATAATTGGGATATATAATATATAATTAGGACCAATATGTAGCATTCCCATTCTCGGCGCTCAAGGACTTCAAATTGGAGTAGGTACAGCAAAGGATGAGTAGCATGAACATAGAAGGAGATCAAGGAAACATCTTACTCCTCCAAGTAGCACTAAATCAGCCAGCTCCAAAGTGGGAAGGAAGACAGCTGGATCAGCATGTATTCAGCATGCTCAGGCACATCTTTGGTTCTGGTGCCACAGCCCCATGCAAGTATGTCTGGATGATTTCAGGGGCCCAACCTAGAACAGTTTTCTAAGAAGATTTACCATTTTATTCACTTACATTTTGCTATTGCTTTGGTTTTCTGGGCAATATTTTTCCTTTTACAAATGATCAAAATAGAACTCTGATAATTAAAGTTTGGACAGAGACTTGATGGAGGTTTTCCCCAGGTAGTGCCTTGAAGTACCTAAATTACCAGTAATTTATCATTCTAGTTTCCACCAAACAGATATACTAAAATAATACATATAAAGAAAAGTGAAGAAACGTTTAACATTTGCTTAAGAGACATGGTTTTAAGAGAATTAAGAGGTAATTCCAAGTTACTTCACAGCATGACTGCGAAGTACCATCAAGACCTGCCTGGTAGATACCTCCGATGTGAAAGAACGCACAAGCATAATCTTCTTCATAAACAAAAATAAAGCCACAGTAATTGTTTCATCTGATTGTAATTCTCTACTGTGTGACGCAAACAGTGCTGTCACTTCTTTCAGTAGGTCATAATTGCACTGTACCTCATGTGAAATTAAAATATCAACTGCAATGTCAAGGGCAGTGTATTCACAAACTAAGTAATTGAAATGGTCTCTATTACATCTCAGGTGGAAAGGTGACACATTCCATCTTCTGTAGTTCCAGCCTGTTGCTGACTGCATTCTCTGTGCTTTTTGTTTCATCCCTTAGCATTAAAAGGGAAAATGTTCATATATGAGAGTTTTAATTAATAAAAAATCCCACATAATTTAGTCATTGATCTCAGAACTGTTCTGAACCAAATAGACTCGGGTTAGGGGTCAAGACCTCACATTCATAAGTCACTCTTTTAGATGCTTAAAAGCTTAAGCCATCTTTTCCATAACTTAGGGGACCAATTCCCAGTGACTTACATAAAAACTGGAACATGTAGTGAAATCATCGTTTCTTCTCTTAAACTTTGTGCCCATGCAAACAAGAGCTTGAGCATCTGTTGCTGTTTGAGGAGATAAGGCTGGCAGCCCCTCAAGAGCATGCTGAAATCAAGTCTTTCCTTTGACTTCAAAAGCCTCAGTCCCAAAACCCCTAAGCCCTGATGTATGTGTTTATTGTCATCATGTGTGGCTGACAGCAGAGACCACTTCTTTAATTCCTGTGATTTTTTGTTGGGAAAAGTGGGATGAAGGGTCAGATCAACTTGGGGAAGGAAAGACCTACCATGGCCCACAATTCATACAATATGAAAATCAGAAGCAAGCCCACAGTGTTCTTTTCAACTCTGTGTCAGAGTGGAACCCAGCTCCAATTGCCTCAGCTTATTGAAAAGGACATATCTGCAGTGTTTGTGGTTGTTTTTTTCTGAAGTCAAGCACTCAGCCACCTGATTGTTTCTATATTACTTGTGAAACAGTTTATGCATTACCGAAAGTATAAACTAAAGATACAGAGACAAGAAAATCACAGAGCTAGCAGATAAATTGCTAGGAAAAAAAAACCCATGAATAATTCAGGCAATGGGACTCATGTGTTTCTTATAACTTGTTTCTTTTTTCTTTTCATAAAGGGCGAAAAGTGAGTTTCATATGAAGAAAACCTATCTACAGCTATCACTATAGTGTGCAATTTTAAAGGTGAGTGATGACAGATGTTGAGACTGGCAGGCAGCACAGGGAAAAAACCCTCTGGTTTCAAATGGGGTATTGAGGAAAGCTGAATGTTAACTCAATGAGAAAAATAAGGCAATCACTGCATAACAAATACTAATCTTGGCTTAATCCAATACACCCAGTAAGTATCATAAAGAGTTCACAGTCAAAATGACTGTACAATAAGCTATTATTAGTAAGCTGATTAGTGATTTAGAAATTGTTTCCTGATCAGATGACCCTTACATGGAAGACTCTCACATCATCAGTATGCAGACACAAAGTTCAGTCTGGTAAGTGTAGATACAGATGAATTTTCCAAACAGTTTCTGCTGGAGCTGGAATGAAGGGCCCTGGGGGGGCTCAGAACACCACCACATGAATGGCTCAGGCTGGAAACCACTGACAGAACTTTCTCATACATTGATGATTTTACCCTGTGTTGTGTCAGCCATAACATGCAGTAATTTACCTAATGATAATGAATGCTGCTGCTGTAAAAGTTCTGTGTTTCAGACATTTCTGGTAACATTATTCTGGACGAATGTCTAATTTCATGGCAGCAATGATCATATTTCAATAGATCTGAGAGCTTCATCACAGGTCAGCACACCATTGTGCTAAATGTCATATGCCAGGAATGGAAAAGGATTCCTAGTCTCAGAAATTTTATATCTATAACATTTGGCTGTGAAATAGCAAAGCAAATAGAAAACAGGTAGAAAACAGAGTGAGTTTTTGTTTAGCTTCCTATTTCCCTGCTCTTTCACTAATACCTATTCTCCACTGCTCAGAACTTTACATGCCTCACTATCCGGCACTGATTACACAGTGCATGCTCCCCAAATGCGAAGGTGCTGAGAATAAAACCAGATTGAATCTGAAATTAATTGCACATCAGAAAAAAGATATATTTTCAACAATTTTTCATTTAATTGAGTGCAGATTAAGCCAGGTATGATAAAGGGCTAAAATGCTCTTTGTAGGGTACAAGAAACCTAATGCCTCTTTTTCCTTTTTTTCTTCTATGGACAACGAATGAATTGAATTAAAGAGCCTACGATGTTATTATTATTCAATCTGCTTCAGAAAGATGTTAAGATTAGAGATGACAGATGAGATAGAAATGTCTGTCTTTTTGAGCCATCCAGAGTTAATTAAAATAAACCTGACCTGTTATCTGCCACCCAAAGTGTCCTGCGGAAACATGACTAATGGTAGCACAGACAAATTGGCTTGTCTTGCTAAAACTCCTTAAGGTTAATTAAAAAGCAACTTGCTCTTTGAAAAGTGCCACATCAGAGATGGTTGCTTCTCCCCCTCATTCCTGCTACACGTTTTCTGAACATTTATGATAAGGTTTTATGTAACAAAACAAGAAAGCTGAGATTTGTATCAAAGGAGCAAAGCTTGTGCTTAGCATAGAGGAAGAGTGTGACAGCTCTCAAGGTGCTCAGAGCAAGGAAGAGACAGAAAGCTGCAGCAGCTTAAGGCAGAAACTCATGGAAATGTGTCTGTGGCCAGCTTCAAACCAGCTGCCTCTGGTGCTGAAGCAACCTGGATCTCAGTGCAAGATGTGTGCTAGTTTGGGAAGTCTTTTCAATCCTAGTCTCTAGGACTAGGACCACACAGGTGATGGGGAAGTGGATTCACTTCCAATTAGACATACTTGGCAAGAGCCAGAACCTCTCATCATCCCCAGAAAAAATTGTTGGCTCTGGATGAATCTCCATATGTCCACCTTAATCATCCTCTGCTCTGGCTAGGGTAATGGTATTTATTTTGATGTACCTATTACAGCTGTCTGTTTAAACTGACTAAAAAGACCTCGGAGAAGACTATTCTGTGACTATCCAAGAAGCCTGGGTTTGTGCTGCATCATCACTCCTGTTAGGAAGGGTCCCTGAATATTCACTGAACTCTTCACACCTTATTGCTGCAATGTAATCCTAATATTTCTCTTCCTGCTGTAAACAGGTCATAGCAAAAACTCATCTGCTTTGCATTTAAAGCTATACACATTAGAAGGTTCTGCCTACCATAGAATCATAGAATAGTTAGGGTTGGAAAGGACCTTAAGATCATCTAGTTTGAACCTCAGTCCTTCCCACCTTACAATAATCCCGATGCTTCAAGAATCCCCTGAAGCTGAAATTCTTGTTCCAGTCTGACATGGTAGACAAACACCTGGATACAGCAGTCTAGCTGCAGTCCCTCTGGTGCTATGTGAAGGGGGGTTCACAGGAAGGACAGAAAAAGGGGACATCCAAGGCCTGACATGAGGTTCTCTTATGAGCACATTCCAGAATAAGATTTGTCCTCATAAAAATTACTAGTCAAATCTATTACCTGTCTTTTCAAAACTCAATTTTCTTTACCTTTAAACTATTAGGCAATCCAGATATGCAACCAACTGTTGCAACTACAACTTAAGGACCACTTCATTTGTAATATCTAAAGAAAATGCATGTTTGTATGCCTAGCAAGCATATTAGTGTTACTGTGTCTCGAGTTAACATGGATCTTGAAGAGAGTCAAAATTCACATGTCAGGACTTATAAAAGGCTCAGATACTAAGGATGAAGATACAGCTTCCCGATGAAGCCAATTTTTTCACATTTGCTGAATGCCCACTTCATTAAATGACAGGACAGGACAGTTTGCTCCTCTCGGCTGCTACCACAAATATTACTAAATCCTCTTGACACAAGTTTTCTCTCAGCCATGGCAGTAGAAAGTTGTTTAGCCAATATGGCTGAATAATATTACCAATGAGAAAAGTCATACTCTAAATTTTAAGGACAAGTCACTTCATATGTGGATAGCATGGAGGTTTTTTGTCTTACAGATAGCACAACAAAATATATAAATGTCTTTATTGATGTAAGTGCTCAATGTTGTGACTTCTGAAGTGTTTGTTCCCAGAGACACTGAGGTTATCCAAGCTTTCTGTCTTGGATTTGATCCTCGGATTAAGTGCCACTATGGCTGCTTTTTTGGAAGGCCTCATTATCTTTCCAAACTAACATGTAGAAGCTCTATCTGCCTATGATTGATGGTACTCAAGTGAAGCTGGTTTCACCACCTCCAGAAAACTTCACAAATCAATCTTTCTGTAATTATAGCATGAAGCTTTCTCACTGAATTCTGGAAATCTGAGTCTGAATGAAGGCAACTTCATTACCACTGAGTAGGTCAATGGTACACATGAACTTCATTCATAACAGAGCCAACTGCTGATTAAAAGCAGCTGAGCTGGAGATGATTAATTTTCTTGCAGTGTCTACTTCTGGTAGTCATGACAATTACTCATACCAAAGAGCTACCATTATTTTTTGGACTTATTTAATTAGTCTTAAACTGTCTAAAGGGAAATTTCAAAGTCCACTGCAACCAACTAGAGGACCCTGTTTATAATGGGCCTGCCTACAGGGAGAGCTATTCATCTTTATAGTTATGGAACTCATGTGTCATTTGTCATAGTAGGCATTGCAATTTTTCTTTTTCTTTTTGTTGTTTAATCAGTTTTCACTTAAACAGACCTTTTCTTTATCCATAAAGAAAACTGCTTTAAGATGGTACACACCCTAAAAACATACCATAAGGTGTGATCAGCCTCCTGAGGTGAGCAGCTTAGATTTTAAATTGAGAAGTCTTTGTGAACCTCATTTCCTAAAGGAGTGTAAAGCCAACTTGAACAGTGTGAATACAAGGTAGTCATTTTGATCAAGCACCTTCATTCCTCTTTGATCTGATGCTATCTGTCATATCAAAACTATGGGTTCCAATTAAGCTAACATTTCTAGCAACTAATCTATCAGTGTCCTGTAGGGTTTTTTATATATATCTTCTAACCCTATGGCAGCAGGTCAAATTGGATGGCTGGTTTAAATCACCTCAACATAATAACCCCACACTGATAGCACCATGAATTGAAGTTTCAATTACAGGCAAGAATAAAGCAGTTTCTCTTTTCCCTGATGACCATTTTTTTGCACAATTAAGTTCTTCTTTTACACATCCTCAGCCACTGCTTACATATTTCCCCTTGGTTCTTCTTCTGTTGCCAGCAAGTTTACTGAAACAGAATTCAGTCCACTGATTACATATAGATACAGATTTATATTTCATTTTGATATAAATGTCATCCAAAGAGTCAGACTGTTCAAAATCTTCCAGTTTTGGGTGTCATTAGATTTAATCTAAGCTCATCTGTGTGCGGTTTTATATCTGATGCTAAAAAACAGTTTTAAAATTGTGCTGGATTACTAAGGAGAGGATGAAAGCCTCCTGAAAGCATATTTTTGATCCTCGCGTTGTCAGCCTGCATTCAAATATTGAAAATTCTATTGGAAATTCAGAGACGTGTCTTCATATATATTATAACTGGTTTATGCTGGAAGTTGACATTGAAACTGGAGATAACAGGCAGAGCAGCAGTTAACCTCTCAAATCATTTTATTTTGTTTTTTGTTTAGGTATTTTTAAATAGAAATGGGAATATATGCTATGAAGAACTGGAGGTAGAAGAAAAGTAATAAATAATTCAACACTGGGGAAAGAGAAGAAACTGTAGAAAGTCCTACAGGCATTTTGTTATAGAGTGCTTGGCTATCTCAAAGGGGAACAATACACAAAAGGGGCCACTAGAAGAACTGGCAAATAGCCCATCCTATTTGTAGCTTTTACATTCTCAATACACTGATGAACACTATGGTATATTCCAGATAGAAATTAGTATTTTCTCCATGTCTTCTGTCCCATAATTCTTATGCGATTTCTTCTGGGACTGCGCTGTCATCTCAGATAATGTAAATTTGATCAGCTGAAAGGAACAGCCACTGTAGAAGGATGGCAACCTAACATGGAACTTATTCACATCCATTAATTATGCAGGAAGAGAAATTTCAAGTCAAATCTCTATCTCAGCAGCTTGTTTTGGTTTTCCTCTTTAATCAAATAAAGATAGCTCAAATTACTTAACATAAAGCACACTGGTCACCTCCCGGCTATGCCACCATCAGAAAGAAAGGATCAGCTATGTCACCTCTGTGAAGCCAGCTAGGATTTTTCAGGTGTAGAAATGGAATATTTTAGGTTGGAAGCAAATAAATGGAAACTGTGAATCCATATTCCCCACTTGTTATGATCCATCAGTGTAACCATGACATCCCATCCAGACAGCAATAACCATTCATATCATCTTGAGCTGAATAGCGAGAGACTACCATTTTCACCATTTTCCTCATCAAGAGACCTCCTTCTCTCTTCTCCAGTATACTCCTAACAAATCCCATCTAGACAAAACTTGCTCTCTTTCATTGTAAATAATGGTACTTTTGAAAATATCAGGTCAGTGAGGTTAATGTACTGTCAAAAAAACAAGCTAGGAAGAGAATCAAGTGCTAGGGAACTTGCACTAAAGATGTTACTCCTTTCTTTTATCTTTTTCTATTTATTCCAGACAAGGGGAAAACAAAATTGAAACAACAGAGAAGATTTTTTAAAAAGGGAGGCAAAAAGAGGAAAGCGAAATGAAAACTACATTTTTTTGCTTGATTTTTTTTTTAAGGGGTTGGGGAAAACTGCTGGAAATCTGGAAATTTGTTTTGAATAATATTTTTTCCATTGGGAAAAATATTTTTCCCATATTTTAATCAGCCCAAATCTACACTTCAAAAAGTCTTTATGTGTTTAACTTCTCAGAAAGAGAAAAGAAGAAACTGAGCTTATAAGACTCAGTTGAAAGCCAGATGGCTTCTGTAACAGTGAATAGATTGAAAACTGCGCCAGGAGTGAACAGCTCCATAGACTAGGCAAGAAGTTTGAGAGATCTTCTGAAAGAACACAACAGTCATGATTCAAAACACTTACAGGGTTTTTACTACAACATATAATTGACTAATTGACTGAAATACATCGTGATTCATTCCATGATGCCTTATACTTAGTACATTTTCTGAAATTACAAAAGAATGGAAATAAAACAAACTTTCTTTTAGACTGAAATGTGGCTGTTTGGTTTTTTTTTTAAGAACTGATTCATGCTTGCATTTAAAATCTTTTTCAACTAAAAGTTGTGCTTTCCTGAAGGGAAACGTCTCTACAAGAAAGTAATTATTTACTAATGAGGTTTTATGTTTAAATAAAGAACAAAAAAAGTTTTTCACCATTTTGCTTTTCCCTTCAACATCTATAGGTTTTATTATTTTTTTTTTATTTCCTTCTTTTTCTTTTGTGAAAGGTAAGAGAAAGGGGGTGGAAATGGAAACACAAATGAATGGAAAATATAAAATGGAACTGCTTTACATTTCTGGGAAATTAAAATGTTTCCATGGATTAAAAGCTTCACAGAGGAAAGTAGAGACGTACTGAAGAAAAGTACCAAACCCCCACAGTTTCTGTAGGGTTTCAAAAGGTTTTCATTTTAATATTGTGGACCTATAATTATGAAAACAATTAAAAGAAGCTGCAAAATACACAAGGATCTAGATGGTAAAATCTCTGTATTTTCTCTGGGTTGGCATATGGCTTTCCAATTCCACAGAAATAGGAAGATAGTCATGTGAAAATCAGCAGCAGCAATAAGAAAACCCCAGGGGACCTCTCTCAGTACATCCATTCTTGAATTTATAACCTGTTGGGAAGACACATGTCATTTTTATGTCTTTCTTTTTTCACTTTTTCTACATAAAGTGACATAGTTTTTTAATCTTTAGATATTTATTTCTGCTTAGTTACTGCTGAGGCATCAACATTGAATATTTGATGGAATGGCCATTTCTAGACTGGCCTCTGCATCTCTACCTCTGATTCTTGAAGACAACTTACAAAGATGTTTTCATTTAAAGCCTAAGCGCAGGGGCAGCAGGGCTTAAAGAAAAAGAGAATTTCACCATCAAAGAGAATCAAAGAGAATTTTAAAGTATCTACCCTGCCCTCCAAAGCTGAATCACATCTTTTAGAAGACGAGGGAAAGTTTAACATCAGCTTTTGAGCACTTCAATGACAAAAAGATGTTGACTTGGCCCTTTATCTGGGGGTGAGTTTTTTTCTTAGCTCAGCACTGCCGATAAAAATAAGCAAAACTGAAACATAAAACAGAAAAGCAGCAAGGGAGAAAATCACTGCTTTTTAACAACAAATAAGTAAGCACATACTATAACACCAAATAAATCAACATCAGTGTCACTGAAAAGTATAAATAGCATTTTCAAAGGACAGCTTGTCACGTTCTCATGACTCAGGGACTGCTGTTTGTTTTTCCACTTTCCACTCCCCCCTTTAATTAATACATTTACTTCCAAATAAGATCTGAGCGTTAGGAAAATGTCACACCATATGTGTGTTTATTTTTGCTCAAGTAATTATAATGGTGTAGGATCTCTCTTTTCCTTTCTCCGCTTGCTGAGACAGAATGTTCCTTCAGAGGATAGAACAGCCTCAGAACAGCTGCTGCAATGTCTGAGGCGCAGAAAAAGTCAAGAATCCGTACTCTTTTCCTTCTGTATGCAATGACCTTTATGGGGGAGTGAGGGAGTCCTTCCTCCAGGTGCTTTGGAGGAATCTGCCTATGGCAGCAGGTAGCAAAGAAGTCTCCCACAATCAGATGCAAAGTCCTAGCATGACAAATAGCATCTCTGTGAATGCATTTGTATGCAAATGCCTGATAACTTGCGGACTTGAGCATGGTAAGCTTGCACATGCTGACTACTCTTTTGGAGAAAAGAGCAATAATTTTGCAATAGTAAGTCAGTCTAAATTATATCTAAGCAATCTGGGTATATCAGAACCAAACCACTGCAAACTAGCCCCAAAATACTGCCCTCTTGGACTGGGATGGTGGAAGCAGCTTCCTTATTTTTTTGCAGTGGAATTTTCTTCTTAACTGGTGAATATTTCTTTTTCATCTTCACAATGAGTCCTTATGTTTTCTGAGTGGTCTGATGTCTGCAGGTATTTTTCTATTATTATTTCTGTTATTGTAATCTTACTCCAGTTACTCATGTAATATCATACTCCAGTATCACTGTCCATCAACCAGTAACCTCTCTACCAAAAGAGAAA
The DNA here is from genome assembly GCA_025447955.1 of Psilopsiagon aurifrons. Classification (NCBI taxonomy): domain Eukaryota; kingdom Metazoa; phylum Chordata; class Aves; order Psittaciformes; family Psittacidae; genus Psilopsiagon; species Psilopsiagon aurifrons. The sequence goes on along the minus strand of JAOEHY010000158.1, from coordinate 10,073 downwards.
GATCATGTAGAGGTCCTCTCAGGTTTTCTTACTCTATAGGGTTTTATATGATCATGTCAAGATGGATTCAAAACATGGAAAACACCTTGTGCAGAAGGATAGTGTGGATGATTTTGTGACCCTAGACATAATGGGAAATATTCTTGACACTAAGTTGAACATTTCAGATACTGAATGTATTCCAAGTTCTTCAGAATATCTGTGATGCTTTCTTCAAGTTTAGCCTTTTATACCTATAGTTCTTCCAATGCCACTCTCATCAGACTGACATTTGCAGGGTTAAGAAGGCAACAAGAGATACCAGAAATAAAAGCCAAAATCTTCAAACAGGGCTACGTAGTCTAAGCACTGTAGGAATGGTTCATGCAGGCAAAACACTGACCAAAGAACACTCCTTTCTCTTTAAGACATAAATAAAGAGTTCTTATAACTAAAGCATAACTGCACAGAGGCTGTAGTCCTCTGGTTATTGACTAAAATGCAATCCTGTTCTTTCCGTATCCACTACTAAATATGTGGGATGCTGCTGTACACTTAGGTTTTGATTCTGTTTTCCAACCACTTCATTTCATTCTAGTACAACAGATCATGATGCTGGAAAGCAGAATTCAGACTTAAAGCCATTTGAACTCTCATACCTATTTGTTCACAACAGTCCCAATGGCTTGGCTAATATGAGTTTTCTATCTGAAATAAACTTTATTACTTCATTTCTGTGGGTAAAGGAATGAGTGGCTTAATATAGCTGGTTTGGGATTTTCTACTTAGCTATTTAAAAGTGTTGTACAGCTAATAAAATTCTCTGTACTTACTTATCTGTCTCAGTGTTCATTTCCTTGATGTCAAGATTAAAAAATCCTAATATTACTGTAATCTATATTCCATTATTAGGGATTGCTGAGAAAGTTTGTTGCTTGCCTGTTTGTCTTTTTAAACCTATATTTGGTGATAAAGCCACAGGGGACATTAGGAACCACTTCTGACAATCTTAAACTAAATAGTGCAGGAATTACAGATTTCTTGGGGGTTTTCTACCTGTTGCAGTGATTTACTTGTACATGGAAAACCCATTCTAAGTCAGATCCTTCCCACGCACAGTGGTCTCGAAGGACTCAATGGGTGCAATGGACAGAGTCACTGTGTTCAATAAAAGAGTTGTCAAAATAGGCTAATTTAGGCTGAGGAAACACAAATTCTTCATGAGACCAAATGCAACAAAAAAAAAAAAAAAAAAAAGCATTGCCCCTTTTACCTCTTAGAATCATAGAATCATAGAATAGTTAGGGCTGGAAAGCACCTTAAGATCATACAGTTTCAGCTCCCTGCCATGGACAGGGACACCTCACACTAATTCATGCCACCCAAGGCTCCGTCCAGCCCAGCTTTGAAAACCATCAGCAATGGAACATTCACAACTTCCCTGGACAACACATTCCAGTGCCTCACCACACTCACAGTAAAGAATTTCTTCCTCATATCCAATCTAAACTTCCCCTGTTTAAGTTTG
>JAOEHY010000156.1:0-17064 GCA_025447955.1 Psilopsiagon aurifrons | reverse complement strand
GCCCATGGCAGGGGGGTTGGAACTAGATGATCTTAAGGTCCTTTCCATCCCTAACTATTCTATGATTCTATGATTCCACGATTCATGTTGCTATCCAACAGTAAACAAAAGCTAAAGCAAGCCTAAGGCTACACAAACATTTGAAATGAATTCTGTGCCGCTTAAAGGCTGGGCTGGACAGCAAACGTGTGAACACACAGAGAAGAAACAGAAAGCTGACTGGTACCAGGGGTGAAACAGCTGACTACGCTCAACAGTGCAACTTCACGAGAAAGCTTTGATGAGGAAATAGTTTATGCTCTGAAGAAAGCTGTTGTCGGCTTTCCCATCTTCAGGACACAGGACTTGATGTATTTTTGCGTATGCCCTGAGTCATAGCAAAAGACTGCAGACACAGTCAAAGGGAAACAATCTGCTGGTTGGCCCTCAACATACCACTCCTGCCTCACATCCTAGAGCCCAGACTTAGGATGAATACCTGCTTATGGCGCAGACAACGCTCTTCCTCTCCAGTTTTTAGTTTCCTGTAGTAGATCCACTCCTTCTCCAGGCCGGATGTAGACTCTTCCTGTGGTTCAGAAATGGACTTTTTTTTACAATAATATGTTGCTGAAGCAGATTCATCTCTGTAATATCAACATAAGGTTATTGCTGGGGATGTTTGAAATGAACTTGGCAGAAGTTTTAGATTTCACTTACCTCAAGAGATTCAGCTACCAACCAATGCTGATGCAATTGCAATTGAGTGTACCACAGACTTTCGAAATAATCCATTAACTCCACCAAAACTCCGTCTTTCATTATATTATAGAATCATAGAATAGTTAGGGTTGGAAAACACCTTAAGATCATCTAGTTCCAACTCCCCTGCCATGGGCAGAGACACTTCACACTAAAGTATGTCACCCAAGGAAGTTATTATCCAGGCTCTAACAGAGAGAAAAACAGACTGCCTGAAGAATGATGAATGATATCTATCTCAGGACTTCTCATTCAAGGGCTTATCTAAGGAAATCCCTTTTAGAATCAACTAGGTTGGAAAAGATCTGTAAGATCAAGTCCAACCTTTACCCCAGGAGTCCAAGTCCACCACTAAACCTGTCATTAAGGGCCTCATCTACATGTTTTTTTGAACACTTCCCAGGACAGTGATTCCACAACTGCCCTGGGCAGCCTGTTCCAATATCTGAGCACCCTTTTGGTGAAGAAACTTTCCTAATGCCCAATCTAAACCTCCTCTTTGCTTACAAAAGAATTAACTGAGAAACAGAGGGGGTGATAGCATGTGAGGAGGGTGACAGGGCTGAAGAAGGTAAGTTAGTTTTTCTTTAAAAAAACACGTAAGTTCTTCTTTAGAACTTATTTAATGTAAGAAAGTTTCTTTCCATCAGAACTCAAGAATGTGCAGTATACGCACCTGTGCTCTACAGCAGCCACTACAAAGCCTTGAGAAGCCATCTCTATGCAAATAGCAGAATAGATAGTCCTGCAATCAAAACCACACACTGGTGAGACATGTGCATAGGTCATTATTTCAGTCAGACTGCTCTTTAAACACTGACCACACGATGCATGTGTGGTTCACATAGGTTCACATACACAGATTCACTATTTCTTCTGTTTGAATTTGCTAGCCAGTAGAGCAGGCGTTTGTATGCCAGGCACCAAAGCCTTTTCACAAAACCCTGTTACTGTTTTACTATCTATTCAGAAGAAAAAATGCTAATGATTTTAAACAAGTAGCATGTATCACATTTTACATCTTTAAAGAGCTGTCAAAAAATCAACTAGCTATTCTTCACAACATGCTCATGGATTAGGAAATACCTTCATCCCTAAAATACACAGGGAAAACACAAACAAGTACACCAACCCTGCTTTTATTTACTGCTGTTGATTTCAGTGGAAGCATACTGATACACAACAGCCTGTTCAAACCTTTTTCAGCATCACGGAGATCTCACCCCCCCCTACTGAAAATCTGTTCAGAACCATTCTTGGAGGCTGCTGTCTACATAGGCAACAACAATAATCAGGCAGCAATCTGTGGAATTACCGAAAAGCTCCAAGTCCATGGGAAAAAATGAGGAGTGGGTATTTTTCTCCCAGCTTAAAAGCAGCATTTGACTTTGCAGGACAGGTCACTGAACCTAGATAAAAAAATGAAGCATATGTCATTATTACTGAAATGAGAGAATCTGGTGACTGCTGATTTCATGGTGGTCATCTAAAGACAAGGTACCAAATCTCATCCTTACAATACAGGATCAAATACAGATCTGATTCTGAAAACACTTTCTACTCAGAAAAAGAAGTTACTTTCTTTTCCCATCCACAGCCTAGCAGAAGCCCTACATATCTCTTAAACACTATGAAAACGGATTTATAAGAATAGGCATGCATCCAAGCCTAGTTGGTATTCAGACCTTAGGATCTATCTGACCTTTGTATATCTACACATTTCCCTGTGGGATTTAAATCCCAACACATAGGTGCAATTTATCCAGGCTCTTCCAAGAGCAAACTGCCTAGCCATTCCTACTCAGAGCAGTCAGACACTGCAGATCTGCCTGAGAACTGGGATTCAGGATTGAGCCTCACTACACAAACCCATCCCAAACAAACACACTTCTTTAAGAAAAGCTGTTTTTCAGTCCTGCAGCAGTAACGCAGGGCTCATGGAGCACTGAGGTGCCAACTGAGCTTACAGAGCTCATGACCTTGCATTAGTCAAGGAATAAAACCAGAACCAGTCTTACCAACATAGTAGTGGAAGAGCCTTTCTCCTACAACTCGATACATGTTAAGGAAGTCAGAGAGTCCCTGATAGTATTCTTTATCTGGAATCCATGGTGCCTCTTCTTTATCTGTGGCACTGCATGATGGATAATATAGGCGCAAGAAGCTTCCCTGTGAAGAAAAAGTAGACGCATTTTTGCCAAGGGCTTCAGATACAAGAATGACAGCTCAAGAGAATTAACTCACGAGAAAATGGCTATCCTAGATAGGCACTGATGCCAATCCTATGTACTGCCTTTCTGTCCCTGCAATGAATTTAAAGTGGCATGACTGTTGGCATTCAGGCAAAGATACACATCATCTTTTCTAGGTTATTCTATAGCTAGTTCACAATGCTCCATTTCATGAAGTTAAGCATTGCAAACACTACCTATTTGCTCCATTTCTGCATACTGCTGGATCATTTTTTCTGTGTTTCTCACTATGACTCCCTTTCAGGGAATGGCACAATGCTGCAGTTTGATCAGTTTATCAGGGGTGACTCTTCCCTTCACCCTTCCAGCTGTTACTGACCCAATTCAGCTTGCTGAGTTAAAAAAGAACCCTCCTAGAAGTATACCTTTCCTCTAGGTTAGCACGACAAATTTTACCCTGAGACTCATTTCTGGACGTGTGGCCCAGCACAGATGCAGGCAGAGTCATGGGCATGATCTCAATGTGGCTATAGCATGGCTGGCTAAGCTGAGCAAAAGGCAGTCAGTAAAGCTCTTGAGCAGCTGCACAGCAAAGGAGTGCAATGTACTGTTCTTCCTCCTCATCCAGATGTTTCCAAGTCTGCAGTGGTTCATCTTTCTAAACACAACTTTGTTAACCTTTGTTTTATCTGCCTCTGTTTCTTACCAGTTTGGATCTTCTTTTATTGCCTGCCCTCCAGGTCTTCCAGGAAACTACACAATTTTTCCACATTTACAAAGATCCTCCATAGTCCCTTGCCAAGACTCCCTTCTACGCAGAGAGCAGCAATGTACCATGGCACACCTTAGAGCAGACCTCCTGGCAGATAAGCTGTGTGTAACTTGTATTCTTACTTCCTGGTTTGCAAGGAAACTTGTGACACTATTCAAATTCCCTGTCTTGCTGAAACTGTACTTCTGTTTTAACAAGTTAAGTCTAGGGACAAAAAAAAACATGAGCTTTGGAACAAAATCTGGTTTCCTGAACACTAAATTATCAGTTCCATATATAACATGCACCAAAAACTTGTTTAATGAAGCTTAATGATTCTATTTAGTCATCAAACTTAAATCAAGCTGTGACACAAAGACCATTACAGAAGAAATCATCTTCATCTGTACTGGAAGTGATTATTAATTTGATCCCAGAATGATTCCAGTGAACTTCCCCAGGTGCCTAACTGCATACCAGAAAGGAGAACAGGTTCATTACCTATACCTGAGAGAACTGTAATTACACAGATTGCTTATCTTAGAAAAACACACAGGCTGATTGCAAAGAGAAACTAATTGCTTATTTTACGCTAGTATGGAGTAAGCTCAGTAAAGAAAAACATATGAATAACCACTACAAACTGATCACAAGTTCCACTATACCTGGCTAGGCTGAGGAATAAAACCACATTGTAGATTCAGACACATTCTCATGGGAAAATTAAAAAGCAACAGAATTTGAGATGGAAACTCTCAAGTGAGCTCATTAGCTGCCTATTTACTGTCCCCATCTCCTTACCACGGTTTCTCTCTGCACTTACAGAATTGGCATCTGTTCTTTTACTGATAGATAAAACCTTAGGAAGACACCTCATGCTTTACCCTGAGGTTGAAACACTGCCTACTCTCATCACCCAGCCCTGCCAAACCCTGTTGGGATCTTTGTGATGAGAAAACAGCTAGTCTCAGAGACTGCATGTGGAGTCTCTGCAGCAGCCAAAGCAGAAGGGAGCAGTGGGATGGATGGGAAAGAACCCCATAGGTCCCAGGAGGACACATCCTGGTCAGCATTATTTTGCCTAGGGGAGCCAGGAAGGCAAGGATGTTAGGAAGGAAGGAGAGAGTAGCTATAGGGGAGACTTGTAGTTGACATCCATCTGGTAAAGGCCCAGTACACATGCTACATTGGGATGAAGGGAACAGGAAGCTCAGCTCTGAGCATGTGCCATGGAGCATTTCTGTGCACAGACAAGACCTTCTGTTTGATTCATCTGTAAAACTGTAGCAAGTCATTTCACTAACACTGTGGCTTTAATCCTAAGAAGGAAGCACTGAGAGTTTTACCTCAACTGCATTTTCTGTCATCAGGTCTGTACATCCAACCGAGTGTGGTCCCTTTCCTCTGGGGATCCTATAAAACTTTTCAGTGCTGCTGCTCCCCGGTTCCATTGGTGCACTCACTGACAAACCTGGGGAAAAACACAAAGCAAATCAAGAGACTGCAACGTCCTGTGTGACAGATCATCTACCCTGGCAAAAATGCAGCATGTTGAAGATGCAGGAATAGGAAATTCAAGGCTGAGCTGATAGAAGAACTTGCTGATGAGAATCAGAGATCTGACATCCCAAGTCACTAACCTGACCTACTCTTTCGGGGGGGTTTCTTGGAGCAGTATCCTGAATCCCAAGGATCAGAGAATACCATGCACTGAACAGAAAGGCAGGGAGGAATCCTTTGGCTGTGGGCGCTGTGGCAGCACTCAGGAGGTCGAGGTGCTGCGGTGCAGAACGGCAGTAGCAGTCTCACTTCTTGGCACGAAGAGGGAAGCGCAAGCTCAAGAGCAGCAAGTTTCAGTTGAGAAGGCAGTTCCCTCCCCACCAGGCTACGACATGGAGCTGCTCCTCCTAGTCCGACCGGCAGAGCGCGGAGATTTCACAGCTCCTCGGTGAGCAAAACAAGCCTACGAATCGGGGTAGAAGGATGTCACGGAGAAAACCGGACGCCGGAGCCTTTCCTCAAAAGGGATGATGAAGGCTGGGTTTGATCACTGGAGAGAAACGGCCTGTCCGTGCAGGGGAGGCAGTTGGGAAGCCGGCCCGTACCTGGGGTGAGCCCTCGGAGCCAGGCCCGCCCTGGGGACCAGCAGAGCGCAGCGGGGAGCAGCCGCATCCCTCCCTAGGCAGAGCCCCCCGCGCTCCGGCAGCCGCTGCGACTCCGAGCAGCCACGTTTCCCTCTGCCGGCGGCAGCAACGGCCCCGGCACGGGGTACCCCAGACCGAGGGCTATACCCCGGCCTCAGAGAGGCTCGGCCAGACCCCGCGGCGGACGGGGAGGGGCCGCGGCGGGCGGAGCGCGGCCGCCCCTCCCCGGAAGGGGCGGTGGTTGCCGGCAGCACGTTCCCGTCAAGATGGTGCGGAAGCTGAAGTACCACGAGCAGAAGCTGCTGCGGCGGCTGGAGCTGGTGAGCTGGGAGGCGGCGGCGGGGAGCTTGGCCGAGGTGAAGGCGCTGCGGCGCTACCGGCTGGGCCGGCGGGAGGACTACGTGCACTACAAGGCGCTGGCCCGCTCCGTCCGCACCTTGGCCCGCCGCCTCCGGGACCTGGGCCCGGCCAGCGCCGCCTTCCGCTCCCGCTGCGCGGCCGCGCTGCTGGAGAAGCTGTACGGGCTGGGGCTGGTGAGCGGGCGGCAGTCCCTGGCCGTCTGCGAGAGCCTGCCTGCGGCCGCGTTCTGCCGGCGGCGCCTGCCCTGCCTGCTGGTGAAGCTGCGGATGGCGCAGAACCTGCGCCACGCCGTCACCTTCGTGGAGCAGGGCCACGTCCGCGTGGGGCCCGAGGTGGTGACCGACCCCGCCGTCCTCATCCCCCGCGCCATGGAGGACTTCATCACCTGGGTGGACGCCTCTCGCCTCAGGCAGAAAGTGCTCGACTACAACCAGGAGCGCGACGACTACGACCTGGCCGCCTAGGGATGCGCTGCCTGCCCTGCCCACACGCCTCTGCCCCACTCTTGAGGACACGATGGGCAATAAGGACACACGGCGGTACCACTATCTGACGTATAGCCCCCCTCAACGTACCTGAAAGGAGCAAAGAGGAAACCTGTCACTTGTACCGTGTTGCTCTGCGCCCAGCTCCCCTTTGCACCTAGAAACTCCATTCATCGGCATAGAGAAAGTTCCACATCCATCGCTCTGAAAAGACACCAGACAGCCCAGCTCCATAGAATCACAGAACCAACTAGGTTGGAAAACACCTTTAAAATCATCAGGTCCAACCATTCTCCCAGGACTGCCAAGACCACTATTAAACCACTGAGGGCCTCCTCTACACAGGTTCTGAACACTTCAGGGACAGTGCTTATACCACTGCCCTGGGCAGCCTCTTCCAATACCTCTCTGTGAAGAAATTTTTCATGCATACCCATAAAGTGAAACTGCTTGGAGGGAGCTTTACCGGATGGCAGGAGAGGATGCAGTTGGGTTTAAATGCTTGGCTGCTACTAATAGCAGTTGGAAGAGGGTTTAAGCGCAGCTGAGGGTTGAATTTAAGACTAAGTTTGTCAGTTTTGCTGTTGCTCTTTGAAGAGGTGGCCCTGCCAGTTCCTCCTGCAGCTGGCTCAGTGACTAGGGGAGCTGCTTCTGGAAGGGTTTCTTCTGGTTACTGGGGAATGTGTATATAGGGGAAAGGCAGAGATTGTGTGGGGTCAGCAGTAAATGGGGAAGCCGAGTACTGCATTTCTGGAACTGTAAAAGTTTTAGCCAAAAATGGAATTAAAATAAAAAAAAGCTGACTTCATTTTCATGTGAAATTGTAAAGGGAACTTTGATGCTCTGGGTTCAGCATCTTTGCTGGACAGGGTTCCAGCTGACAAGCATCATTTATGGAGCCGGATCTAACCAGAGAGGTGTCTGGACAAAAACTGTCCTAATTAGAACTGCAAATCTGGGGGGAGCCTTAGGCCTTCTGGGGCTGTTGGGAAGTTTATTCCCCTTTGAAATAAAGAGAGCAAAACCAAAAATAGAACAGTTGTTATAAGTAACTGAAGAAATGTGTGTGCTGTTTTATGGTATAGTTTCTCTGAGAGTTTCTTCTCATTTTTTTATGTTCTAGTAAGCCCTGTTTCTCAAAAAGCTACAGACCTTTTTAATGTATCTTTGTTTTTTTTTTATAGCTGCAAGGCTATTACTAGGTTATAAACTGGGGAGGGTTTGGTGTAAGTGCCTTCTTTCTCCTACCTAGCGCTACAGAAGGACTTGGCAGTAGGTTTAAGAACAGAGCTCTGACTGCCCACCCAAGTCTGGAGGGCTGGAGTTCATCTGCAGCCACTTCTCTGGGTCTGGCTTTTCTGAACAGAACAGGGGTGTTCTGGGGGCATTAAATGACCAGGAATTGTCAAATATTAAGGCTGTTTTTTAAAAAGCAAACTCTTACAATTCCTACTAGTCTCATACACCAAATGCATTAAGCAGAGCATCAAGTTTTAAAGCACTGATGGATATTAAAAGTACACAGAAGAGGTGGGGAAACCCCATTGCCTATCTTATGACCTACTCCTGCTCATATCTGAATTTCAGTAAAATATAGCCTGTAATACCTTAACATTGTTCTTGGGGCATGCACCTTGCTTATGGTAAGAAATGCAAATTGATAAGATGCTTTGCACCTGGAGCATGACTTTCCTTCATCTAGACCAATGTGATTGCATGCAAAATCCAAAAGGTGCCTAATTAAGGTGCAGGCAAAAATGATGCATTTGCTCCACTTCGCTCTTTTGGTGGATCAGAAAGACAGAATGGTTTGGGTTGGAAAGAACCTTAAGATCATCTGGGTCCAACCCCCTGACATGGCCAGGAGCACCTTCCACTAGACCAGGTTGCTCCAAGCCCTATCCAACCTAGGCTTGAACACTGCCAGGAATGGGGCAGCCACAGCTTCTCTGGGCAACCTGTGCCAGGGCCTCAGCACCCTGATAATGAAGAACTTCTTTCTAACACAATGTAAATCTGCCCTCTTTCAGTTTCAAGCCATTCCCCCTGGTCCTGTCACTTTGCAAAAGGTCCCTTTCCACCATTCTTGTAGGCCCCCTTTAGAATTAAATAGCAGCATAGTGATGTGCCCTGTACAGAGCATTTTACTACTCAGATGCTAAACTGCTGCTCTGCCCAGTTTGTCTACCTCTGAAAGGAAGAGCAGAAAAAGAAATGTCAAACTTACATCCTGTTAGCCTCTGTAGTTTGCACCATAGGCTCGTTCTTTTTTAGGCTATATGTTTATCATAGAATCACAGAATCAGCTACATTGGAAAAGACATTCAAGATCATCAAGTCCAACCTTTACCCCAGTCTGTGTACACCTTAAGCCTGGAATCCTGCAGCCCAGCTAAGATGTACAATAGGTGATGTCTGAGATGAGTGTCCTGCTCCTAGATTTTTAACAACTGGAGTCCGTGCATGCCCTGGACAATACTGGATCCACTTCAAGTGCAATAAACAGGGTGTTGTCTCTGTGTGAAAATGTAAGTTGAAGTTGCATCTCACAGCAGCATGCCCACATGGGTGCTTACGAACGCTGTCAGGCAGATGATGGCTTCCTGATGTTTAATGGTGGTTTTGGCCCGTAGTTCAAGAGTGAGTTTTTTTGCCAAAGCCAACATGCTGTGGCTGTCATCAGGCAGTTCCTGCAGCAGCTCCAGAACTGGGGATTGGAAGGGCGCAGGAACCAGCTCCAACAGCCTTTCCGGGCACTCAGATTCCAAGGTTGGATCCAATGTTAGTATAAATTGTCACTGACTTCCCTGGGCCTGTGTAAGCTGGCACGAGGAGGAAATCTGGCATCGTGCTTTTAGGGGCCAGATCCTGCAAACTCTCCTCTGCAGTGCTTTGGGGGCTTGCAGTGGGAGAGCTTAGGCACATGAGAGCAGCAGGACAGGGTTGTGGGTATCACTGTGCTTCTTCCTAGCACCTTCCCCACTATGTTTGCCATTCTTCAGGCTCCCCAGCATCTCAGTGCAGCCTGTGGGGAGTTTCTGGTGGTGGAGAACAGAGGATGGGGGTACTGGTGTTGGGGTGACCTCTCCCTGTGCCTGACAAAACCTCATCTCTGTCATCTCCGTAAGTATCCATCCCAGCAGCTGGGGGATGGAGAGGTGCCAGCTTCTCCAGCAAGGGAGGACAGAGCTGCAGTGGGGTCTGGGCAGTGCAAGAGCAAACGGAGCAGTTGCTGTGCAGCAGCTCTCACTTGGACAGTGGGCAGCAGCAGGAGAAGTTTTACCAGCACCTGCAGTTTTAGAGGGGTTTTTTCCCTCCTCGTTTTACATTTTTTCCTCTTTGTTTTCCCTTGACCTTGGCCTGTCCTTTATTTGAAGGCTGCAGAAGTGGGGGAGTGGAGCCTGGCCAACACGGGGCAGCAGAAGGAGAGAGCTCTTCATACTGAGCCTTTTGTGTTGCAGAGTGCAAAGGGCTGAGGCTGTCACTGAGATGCAAATGTGTATTTTTCCACTGATGTGAGACACTTCTTTTTTGCAGTAAACAAGCACACAGCACTTTTTGAAGGCTGCTTCCATCCAACAAGTGTTCAAGGCCAGGTTGGATGGGGCTTGGAGCAACCTGCTCTAGTGGAAGGTGTCCCTGCCCATGGCAGGGGAGTTGGAAATGGATGAGCTTTAAGGTCCCTTCCAACCCAAACGATTCTGTGATTCCGTGATTCTTAACATCTTGGTGTGGCTTAGTGCAGGGGTGGTGCTGACCTCAGTAATTCTGTGACAGCACATCACCATGAGCACAGATGGCACATGAGGCTGGGGAGGCAGAGTATGTGTTTCTCAGGATGAAAAATGGAGACACAGAAGCAAAGGTGGAGCTGGGTGATTCCCAGCCTTTCAGGTGATGCCCCTGTATCCCAGGTTAGGGCAGGTCCTTCCAGCACATGTCTCCATGTGCTCATCTCAATAGCATTCCCCAGTGAGATGCTCTGCAACAGATGGATGTGTCACTGCCCCCTTCAGAAATTTAAGTACATTCCCTGCCTGATTTGGCACTGCAGATTGAACTAGAGCAATTTCTCATCACTGGGGCATGGGATCACTGTAGTCCCTACCCCAGATATCAAAACATTTTTCAACATTCACTTTGTCTGGGGGGAAAAGCACTCATTAAGAGTTATGACAGCATTTACCTTAAAGCCCCTGCTCTGGCCCCTGCTCTTAAGTGCCTCATTTCAGTCACTGAAGCAACTCTTCTCACCCTTTGCCTGCCCTGCAGCAGGACCTGGGTGGTGGCAAACCTGTCTGCTGTATGGCTGGGAAATGGGGGTGGGGCATGGGGACTTCGAGTGGAAGCAGCAGGCAGCAGCTTTGGAATCAGCAGGAGAAGGCAACTGCGTTCAGTCTTCCCCTAAACTGGAGCTTCTGGATCCAAGGGCTAAATTCAAACGTACCTCCTTCAGCGGGAATGACCACTCTCACTTCCCTGCAAGCACAACTCCAGTGCAGATAGGTCCCTTCCCTCCTTATATTATCTGATTTTTGAAGACATTAATTGTTTCACTTCCAGCAGGGAAAGCAAAAGGGGAGCAAACCAAGAACAACCTCCAGAGATGGATATCTGAGCATCTCCTACTTCCACCTAGAGCTGCCCATTAGAGGACCCTACACATGCCCAGCAGTAAGTCACAACAGCTTTTCAGCTGCTGCAGATCATGTCAGCAGGGCTGGTAAGTGCAAGCCTGGATGGCACTGCTGCTCTTCATTCCTGCCCCGAAGAGCCACCACGTGCTGCTCCCGGAGGTGGCGGTGTCACAGGCTAAAGTACAGTCAGGCTCTGTTTGTGTCGACTAATGTTACAGTCACCACCTTGTCACCTGTAGCTGAGCTCATTGGGCTTAAAGTACACCAGGGGAACCACATCCTAACCCTACCATCTCTCTCACTGTCAGCTCCAACAGCAGCCAGGGTGCAGGGTCCCACCTTGCAGATGTTGGGTCCGGGGGAGATGAATGCCATAATGCAGAGCACCCACAAACTCATGCTCTGGGTCCCCCGCAGGCTCCCAGAAGAATTTCGGTTGGGAAGGACCATTGGAGGTCACGTAGTCCAAAGCCCTGCTAAAAGCAGGGTATGTATAGGGCTGCCTTAGTTTTGTATGTCTCAGTGTTGGATATATGAAGCAGAGTTTAATCACCCTTGCTGTGAATTATTTTTCCCCCTTCCATCTAGTCGGAGTTTCCCTTGGTGCAGCCTGGGTCTGCTGCTTCTCATCCCCATGCTGGGCATGTCCGTGTCAGGAAGTGGGTTACTTTTCCCTGCAGGAAAACTCCATTCACCTTTCCTCTGAACACTGACTGTACACACAGCAGGAAGGGGCATCTCCACCATGACTCCCCATGCAGCTTACCCAGAATAAATCTAACCCCTCCGCAGGGGCACACGGGGATTTCGGGTCAGATAAAGGGCTGGGAGGAAGTGGAGAAGCTTGAGCCTGTGAGGACCTGGGACAGGCTTTGGGAAGAGCAGGCCGAAGCCAGGGAGCGGGAGCACGGGCAAGCTGTGCCAGTGACTGCACAGAACCTACCGAGCTCCTTAAATCCCCCTCTCACCACGGTTGCTCCTCCCCATGCTATCCCCGGACCCTTCTTCCCTACGCAGCAGTGCCTGGCACTCCGCATACCTGGTGTGCACTGTCCCAGCTGCCCTCCGCTCCCGTCCCGCTGGCTGGAAGTGCAGGACAGACCCGCCGGCCACCGTCGTCCCTGCGGAGCCCGACGAGAGGCGGCTGCTCCCGCAGGAGGACGTCTCTCCCTCGGGCAGCCCGGCGGCCGGGCTCTCCCTGAAGGGGAGGGACCAAACTTTGCCTTAGTTTTCAGATGAGACAGTTTTCCCGGGAGAGACCGTCGCTGGGCCTGGAAAAGTGTCTGGCATGGAGCCATCTCCAAAATTCACTGCGCGCCGCACAGGACCCCGCTGCTACTTAGGCGCCGCGCTGTGCCTTTGTACGGCAGTGACGGGTTTATGCATCGGATTGCTGGCATGCGGCTGTGAGCTTTCCTGGCGTTCCTCTGGTGCCGCCGAGTGTGGCGGGTCAAGCACTGGGATCACAGTGAGGAAGCCACCCAGACAGGTTGCAACATCCTGCAGAGGAGCGCCGACGCTTCCCGGATGCTTTTGGGTGAGGAGGGGGAGCCTGCAGCAGGGAGGGAGCACTGCCATTTGGATCAAGGTTCCTCCATAAGCATCCGCATCTTTTCCTCTGGCCTCGTGAAAAGGGGTAACAACACTCCAGGGAAAACAATCTCACTTTTGGGTGCAACTTCTGGAAGAGTTTAAGGTGGATTAAGTGCAGGTTCCTACCGGCAGGGCGGATCTGCACCCGCTCCCCACTCCTTTACACAACCCTTGCTTTTGCCCCTCGATAACGCCGAGTTTAGGGAACGAACCCCCAAACAATCACCAAAAATAACATATCAGTTTTCTGAGAGAGCAGCAGGTTGATCCAGCTGATTAAACAGCCATAAGAGCTTCAAGGCCAGCAAAGGGAGGCAGCAGGGGAGGGACGGGAGGTAAAATCTGTCTTACGAAGCTGCATCCTTGGAGAGCTGGTGAACTCCGGGGGTAGGATTGTTGGCTTCTCTTCTTCCCCTTTGCATATACATGTGTGGATATAAACTGAAGCTGGCAGATGACAAAGATGCTTGAAATTTATGTTATTTTTTTATACTCTGAATTTTGTTGGCAGTTCCTCAAAAAAGAACAAGAATGTGGCATGAAAGGGTCCAAGATTATTACTATTTTTCTGCACTTTTGTCCAGCACTCATGTTGGTAGTGGACTGGATGCATTAAAGCATACCATTTTCAAGATAGATTTAATGCTGATGAAAGTTCTTGAAAAACAGCTCTGAAAGGGGCAGGTTCTTCAAGGTTAGCCTGAGACAACGAGGAGGAGACAGTGCGTAAGTGGTTAAAGCAACAGAGATATGCCAAAGCCAATGATACTTTGGTAGCCGACTGAGGAGCTCCAAAATGTGTTATATCTTTTAGTATATTCTGATATTCCCTGATGTGCAGGAGTTAAACTCAGTAAATGTCATGTATGGGTCTTTGTCTTGTATCTGGGCTACACAGTCCAGCCACCTAAGTCAGGAGACCTGCTTGGTGATTCCCTCTGACCTTTTTAATCTCATCTTTTTCTTACAAGAAAGCAGGGTAGAGGTGGTTGTGTGTCCCTCCAGCCTGGATTTGGGATGTGATTGGGATGTTTATGGGAGTTGGGAGCAGGGACATGGCCCCATCCACCTCTGGCTCCCAGGATGTAGCCCCAGCATTGCAAACCTTTCCTCACATCAGCTTCTGCAAACTCCCATGTTGGTCCTTTCCAACGTGCTGATGTGGAAATCACACTCTTTTCAATATGTGAAAATTACTCCGTGGAGTAAATGCAGTGCAAAAGCCTGAAGAAATCCTAAAGCTCTTCTGGTTTATGAAAGGAATCAGCCTAACTAGCTCAGGACCACCTGTCAACATGGAAACGTACACATTTTTCCCCCATTGATGATCTTTAAGGTCTCTTCCGACCCAAACTATTCTATGGTTCTATGAGTCTATGACGATTTAGCCAGATTGGAGAAAATACTGTATTTCCATCCCCAGGATGGTGGGATAGCATAGTGAGCCTTGCAACCTCCTGAAATTCCCTGCCAGCAAAGCAGCTAGGAAATATCCCCTAGCACAGGTATAATTGTTGAAATCCACAGCCTTGAAGGGGCTGAAGATTTGCTTGCACTTCTTGAAGGGGGTCTGTTGTATGGGACTGGAATGTGCGAAGCAAGGCTGTGGAGATGAGATTTTTCAGCAACATTCCATCGCTTGATTATTTGCACCAAAGAACATCAAGAGATACCTTCACAGACATTTTTTTCTTTGCAGTAAAGCACCACCAGTAATGGATCTGCGGCTCTGGCAAGGGAGGAGCCAGTTTCTATGGTACTGAGTACTAACAGACCCCATAGCAAATGTTTGGCCTGAGCTGGCTGTTAGCAACATCCTTCCTTGAGAAATTCGATGTGTTTTTATGTAGAAGTCCTTTGTATGAAGGTCTGCACTTTGCTCCAGATTTCCATGACTACAAACCAAACATCACTGTCAGTCTGGGATCACTAGTTTGGATAAACTGCTTTTCTTTTTCCCCACTCATTCCTTTTTCCTTATTTTTGGGTAAATCCTGGTTTCTCGCAGTTCATGTCTCATTTGTAATGTAGATGCTGCTTGATCTGTTAAAATTACTCTTGAGCAAAGCCTGTGTATCAGTGAACACTCACTAATCAAGCATCACTCTTTTACCAGACACCTTTCTGAAGTGTGCAGCATGACAGAGCTCCACGAAGCTGTGGCTGTGGGGGACTACGACCTGGTGGATGAGATTTTGAGGACAGGGCGCTGTGACCCGAATCACAAGGATGCCAACTGGGACAACAGGACCCCACTGCACTGGGCTGCTGCAAAAGGTAAGGGTACCCCATGCTCTGTTACCTCTGCAAACTGGCATCATAAAAGGTGATGCTGATTGTAATTGCATCTCACTATGATGGCAGTTAATGCTGGTGGTAGTCACAGCTTATATCTGATTGTTCTGTCCTTAATGAGCAAGAAAAAGAAAAATATAAATTGAAGTGGGAAATTTGCCTCCAAAATAATTTATGGGATGGTCATCAAAGTGTTTTTTTAGGGCTTTTTTCATCACGTGAAAATTTAGCTTACGTGATACATGCGTATAGCATGTCTGCTTGTCCCCCACATTGCTTTTCGAATAGGTGACTTCACACAGTGCAGAGGAGTGGTTTCTCATGTATATCTATCTGCCTGGGTGAGCAGAAAGTCAAACCCACTGTATTTGTACCAAGTATTTATCAATCCCCATAGAACAAAGTAATTACAGTGTGTTTTACATTGTCCTCCCTTTATTTCATCTGGTTGAATGAACAACACAGGGCCAGAATTGTTTGCAGCTCCTATTTGATCTTTTGCCATTAGAAGTGTCTGTTAAAGTCAAATATGCCTTTGCAGCCCAAAAAAGAGATAAATACAACAATATATATACTGTGTAATTGTACACAGTGTCCTCATCCATGCTCGGCCTTTTGTTACACTTTGGGATCTCACATCATAATGTCTGTCTCTGCCCGGAAATCAAGTATGTGATTTGCTGGTTTACATTTGACACCATGTTTTACTTTTGCCCTGGTGAATTGTTACTTGTTTGGGCATCAGCAAAGGGAACTGAGCTGTTTAAGAAAATGATGATGGGAGACTGGCATGACTTCAGTGGCATTGGGAGCGATCTAGTTCAGCCAAGGCAGTGTGAAGTCGTGTAGAAAGAACTTTTTTTTCTTCTTTAAGCAATTCCACAAGTTAGAAAAATATGAAGGTGAATGAGAAGAAGTAATTATCTCCTGTCAAACAAACCTTTGTTTTAGTAAAGATGCTCACAGGTTTTTCAGTTTTTTAAATTTTTAAATTTTAGTTTGCATTGAACTAAACCCCAAAACAAAACAATGAAAGTCAGTAGTCAAGCAGTCCATGACTAATTGAGGTGTGCTATTCAGAAATTAATAGCAATCATTTTGATTCTATTGTTGACTTGTTGCAAAATTCTTCTGGAAGCAGTCTAGTTTGGGGAAAAAATAATTCAGCATTTTCTAATGAGTGTCATTTTTTGATAAATCACATGGCCAGGTCATGAGTAAAATCTGTCTTTGCATGGTGGGGGTATTATGATCAGCTCTGTGTGACCGTCTTCAGCATCCGGAAGGTATGAAGTCTAATGTGTGTGCATCTTCTCTCCCTGTTTTACTGTCCAAAACAAGGGCAGACAGAGATAGTCAAGCTCCTTGTGGATCATGGTGCCCGGCATTGCCTGCGGACGGAGGTGGGCTGGACTGCAGCTCACTTTGCTGCCGAGGCAGGCAGGCTGGGTGTGCTCCGCACCCTTCATTCCCTGCACGCTGCCATGGACGTGGCGGATCTCTTTGGTGACACTCCCAAGAGGCTTGCAGAAATCTACGGTCACCAGGACTGCTCCATGTTCTTAGAAAGGTGAATAGCCATGGCCAGTGCTGCTGCGGCAGCTGATGGGGCTTGTCACAGATCCTCATTGAGGATCCTGCTGACTACACCTGTAGGTCACAAATAAGTGGTTTAGGGTCGCTCAAAGAATCACCGCCGCAAGTATTAGCAAAAGTGGGTTTAATATTAACTTGTGAAAGTGTGATTTAACAAAGCTCAATACAAGGTTCACTCTAGTACTTACTACGTGGAAGAAGTTCTTCCCTGTGAGGGTGCTGAGGCCCTGGCACAGGTTGCCCAGAGAAGCTGTGGCTGCCCCATCCCTG
>JAOEHY010000152.1:16854-74388 GCA_025447955.1 Psilopsiagon aurifrons | reverse complement strand
GGCTGCATGGAGACCTCATAGCAGCCTTCCAGTATCTGAAGGGGGCCTATAGGGATGCTGGGGATGGACTCTTCATTGGGGACTGTAGGGAGAGGACAAGGGCTAACAGTTTCAAACTTAAACAGGAGAAGTTTAGATTGGATATGAGGCAGAAATTCTTTACTGTTAGGGTGTTGAGACACTAGAATGGGTTGCCCAGGGAAGTTATGAATGCTCCATCTCTGACGGTGTTCAAGGCCAGGATTGGAAATAGCCTTGGGTGATATGGTTTAGTGGGAGGTGTCCCTGCCCATGGTAGGGGGGTTGGAACTAGATGATCTTAAGGTCCTTTCCAACCCTAACTGTTCTCTGATTCTGTGATTCTATAAATGATCTCTGGACAGTTAACACCAGCTTTTAATGTAAAAACTAATGGGTTCTTTTCCATTTCCTCCCTTACAATATGATCTAGTTTACTAGAAATTTCTATGTCAAATACAACCAATATAGCCATATCTATCTGAAACTTGCCTGTAGTTTTCAACTTGAGCCACTTTTTTCTCTGTTCAGGTTACTGTTCAGCAAATAATATGGACTAAAGCTAGTGACCTAAAAAAAAGCAGTCATAAACTGTATGGATAAAATAGGACCTATAAGGCTCAAAATTCCCTCATGTTGAAATATGTCAGAAGAAGAAACTGGTCAATGACAAGAACACATCTAGAAACCTTTCTGTGTAACAGCACTGAGAAGATATTCCAGCCTCCACCTTTTAGTAATCACAGTTGGAATCCCCTCCTTTTCACAGAAGTAAGACAAAGAGTATCCATTCTGCCTCTACTTGTAATTTTTTTTTTTTTTAATGTGTATCACAAATTATTTTTCTTTATCCTGACATTCATCTTCTGCATCCTGGTCATATAAGGTCACAGGTACTTTTCCCTCACCTTATTTCCTTAAAATAATGACTCCAAGGGAGATTCAATCCATGTTTTCCCACTATATTACACTGAAAGCGAGCAGAAGTTGTAGCTCTCCAGGCACACCTCAGAAGATTTCCTCTAAAAGTTCTAATTCCAGAGGAAGAAACTTTTTTTTTTCCTGTTAAATTGCAAGAAAAAATATCCAACTTGCTTTCTGCCTGTATTTTTGGTCAGGTTTTGGCATTTGGGGTTGGGGTTGGTTGATCGGTTGGAGAGTAGATTTTTTTGTGTCTTCTTATTACCCTGCTTCTCAGAGAATAAAGTGGAAGAGTGCATTAAGCATTTCTTGAGCTGAATTAATATCTCTGTGTATTAATTAAGTTACTTTTGGTTTTACCAATTGAAACTGTGATATCACTACAGCTCTTTGGGGGTTGATACACAGGTCAATGAATTGTTAGCTTGTTAGTGCTCTATTTTAAGGCTGGCAGCCACTTACATTATCCATGTGCACACAACTTGAAATTAAACAGACTATCACTAGGAATGGAAAATCTTACCTCAGGCATGACAAGAAACCACAGAAAGCTGTAACTGTAATTTTGAAGTTGACCTTCAAATCTGTTGGTTTATTTTTGGGACAGCGGCTGATGTTTATGCTGCATGGCATTGTATCATTAGAACTGATATACATCTGTTCCATATTTCATCAACTGGAAAGGACAATTAAAAAGAGTAGCCAAAAATGATACACTTAGTTTCTAACAGCAACACAGCAAGGAAGTAGTAGCAAATCATGGCTACATCTTAAAATGAAATTAGGGAGCATCTTAATAGATTAAAATGCAGCTCATCCTTTTATACTGCCATTTGAGATCGTCTTTAATTATTTTTCCTACTAGTTTTCCAGTGTTTTTTCATTTCCTCTTTTCATTAGAGACCTCTCAATCAAATTCTTCTCTCATTTATACCAGTGTAAATCTGGAATAAATCTTTTATATTTAATTGAATTATTCTTGATTCACTTTACTGAATCTGTGAACAGAATATGTCCCTTTTTCTTTAGCACTAACTGAACTGTCCTTGTTAATTTTGAAAACACTCTGAATCAAGCTTTAGTAGAAAAAGGTCTCAAAATTTTGAATAGACTTAAGTTTTCTCATTTGGAAAAGACATCCTTTAAAGAAGATAGTGTTCTGCCTTCCCTCTTTATAGGAAGGTGATGAATTGAAGGGCCTGGAATTTTAAATTACCTGTCAAACAGAATTTAACTCTGGGTGCCTCAAAAGTGACCAGATCCTGCAATGGGAGAAAAAGGAACTGATTGCTTTTATCTTTGTGACAGTGATCACTGAAGATGACTTTGTGCTGTACCTGCATACACCTGTGTGGTTTGGTGGTAACAAGATTCAGTGGTGCCCCAAGCAAGATTCTTTAGTGGCTGTTATCCAACAATCCCAGCATAATGTCAGGGATGTCTCTGCTCTGTGGTCCCCAAAACCACTCCTTAGCAGCATGAAAAATCCTTAGTGATCTGAAGGCAATCAAAATGGGGTATTAAGGGGACAGAAAATCAAATGCAATATTCCTTTTCGGAAGAAAGATGATAAAGTAAAATTATTTTGAATTTGAACTGTTGATGGAAAAATAGGCTGTAACTTATCTTCATTGTTTCTCCTCTCATTTTCCTGCAATGTTTCTATAAATCCTGCTGTATCTTGTAACCCTCCTTCCAAGCAGATCATAGCTGTTGCCATTAAGGAAATAAGTATCAGCAGATTTGGGAGATAAAATTTTCGGTAGAGAATGACCACTTCAGGAGAACTTCCTTTGCTAACTGACTTTAAGAAGTTTTCCTACTTTCCTGAAAATTATTCCCTTTGTAGGGTCACAGCGTGGTCACCCAAAGTGTGAGCCTTTCCAGACATGAATTAGGTTGAAAATACAGGACTTTCAAAATACTTTTCCTTCCCAGAGACATCATGATCATACAGGTTTTTTTATCTACCCTAGAAAAGATCTGTTTCTTTTCTCTATTAGGTGTTTTTAAAGCAGGCACGAAAGATCTTAGTGGAAATTGGTGAGGACTTCTAGAGACGCTTGTGCCTAAAGGTCAAAAAAGTTTAAACAAAAATGTTGCTTCTATTTGCAACATCAAAATAAACTAACGAAGTAGAAATTATGGCACTTGAAATAAAATGTCAGTATTTTGTCAGTCCTGCATAAGCGCGCCAGAATTTTGTTCTAAATAATTTCATTTTTTTTAAGTACAGTTTCTTTCAACTGCTGCACATTCTCCCATGGACTAGAGTATGTTAGCAGACTCCTGTGCGGAACCAGGATGGAAGAGCAGTGGACAGATCCTTTAGGGGGTGGTGGATCAGCAGTTCTTTACATGACAGAATTCACAAATCCACTGATCAACGTTTTTTTGGCAGGAGCTATCATCTTCATTGCTAAGGCTAGTGGTAATTACTTTATATGTCTTTGAGAACAGCCATCACTTACAAATTTTGAAAGGATTAGTTCCTCTGACATTTGTTGCTGCTGAACTGCACTTCTCCATTTGTGTAACAATTACACAGAGTGGGGTTTAGTATGAGAGATCAAAATTGCAGGGTGTTGTTAAAGATTTTTGTTTATAATATCTTCATTGTCTGAAAGTTTATTTTCTTGTTGCTGCTGTTACAGCGACGCCCAAGCAGATGGCCAGCAATGAAATTCAGAAGAGGGTCTGGACATCCTGCCTATGCTGAAGTGGAACCAGTTGGAGAAAAAGAAGGGTTCATCGTATCAGAGCAGTGCTAAAATTTCTAGGACGGAACACCAGTACTGGCCTACAGGTGTAAGACATTTACTTTGCCTCTCTTTAAAGAAAAGGAGCCCTAAGCTGCTGTAGCCTGATAGAACGAAGATTTTGGATAAGCTTTGTCCAAGAAAAACTATCTAAGATACCAGACTACCACTGCACAGTAGTTTTTTGTTAGTGGACTGAGACACAATGGTTCATGCTGAACACTTGTCAGTGGACACCTATAGTATCAGAACTATGGCACAAGTGCCATGTTAATTGGCTTTAGGTATGGGGATGCACGGTACTCAAAAATACAATAAAGCTTTGGTGCACAAGGGTATTGCCTTTTGGTTCAAGTATTCTTCTCTGGTATTTCAAAGACTGAGTGACAAATCTGTACCCTTCCCGTGCAAAGAGCACTGATCTGTCTTCACATGTTAGTAAGAATGGTATCTCAATGCTGGTAAAGAATAAAAAAAAAAAGAGTTTTGCAATACTTCTATCAGTGGATGCGAACTACACTCACTTTTCAAATCTAAATTGACCTGCTCACCTAACTCCCAAGTCACAGTGTATATGCTTTCCAGAGGTAGTACAACGTTTCGTGTACATTGCGGATTACTAGCCTTCTAATCAAGTCATGATATTCAAATTGGTAAAAAATGAAGGTGAAAGAGAATTTTCACAATGGTGAAATTATTTTGTGGGAGTTCACAACAAAATCAGGCTGATTTTCAGTTTCAATGTTCACTAAAACTTAATTTTCATGTTTGTTTCAAGGGATATCTCGTTCCTGAGCAGCACGCTGAAGTAAAGACAACAGATCCTTTTAGCTGCCAAAGATCTTGTGGACCATTTCTTAAGCAATGTGATATGAAAAATAAGACTTTAAACAAATGGGTTTCTATACTTCCACATTTCAGTGTGAGTCCTTACTGGGAAGCACCACAGACTTCAATGCACCCCTTCCAGAAATTCAGATACAAGTGTTATTGAACCCTGCTGATTCATACAGTGATTTTGTTTAATGCACATAGTAGTTGCATAAATATATATATAAATATATTTTTTTTTATAGCTAACACAAGGCGGGCTCTTGTGACTGTTAAGACTGCATTTTTGTCATCCAGACAAAGGAAATGGTTTGCATTATTGCATATTTCCACTGAGTTGTAAAATAATCCTTAATATTAGAATATTTTTATGTTGTGTAGAGAAGGTGGTTCATGTAGTTGCAATACCGTAGCCTATTGGAACCATTCTTTCTTTAATATCGACCCTTTCCCTCCCTGTACAGGGAAAGACAAGACTATAAATTCACACCATCAAAAGCAGTTACTCCTTTCATGGAAGGGGTTGATGGACACTGAGACCTAGATATTCCGTGAGGGGTGGGAACCTAAATACTTATATGGTCTGGTCATAAGCTATTAAAATTTTCAATTCAGGTATTGTATGTACATTTCATTCTAGTCATCAACTGTCAAATCATTTACATACTGTACAAGGCATTTGTATAATTTTTAAGTGAGGTCTACAACATTTGAAGTTTCAGATCTCAAGCAGTTAAAAAAAGTTGTAGATGCCACCTTAATAGTGCAGTTATTTACATTTCTTGTTGATGCTTGTATGGTCTAAATTTCATTACTTAATGCTGTTTAAAAAAATATAAAAACAAAACCAAACTATTTTTACTTGTTACTTTGTTCAGTAAATAATACAATATTGTATTTTCTGTATCCTTTTATTTTGGGTAACACACTTTTCATCTCTTTTAAAATATCTGGCCTGCGATTCAAACTGTTCAAAACCTAACCAGTATTAATCTGAAGATACTAACACATTGTCTTGAAGCTGGGTGAAGAGTCTGCGGCAAGTGTTCATTTCAGTTTGTGTGGGTTTACTGAGGCCTGCTTCTAATAGACTGGGATTAAATTGCAGGCTGTTGATTCCAAAAGCTACAACCAAATGTATGCACATATATATTCGGTGACACTCTTTTTTATTAAATAAACAGGTATCAGTGCACATCACTTAGGCATGTATTTGGTGTGCAAATAGTTTTTCTAGGAATCTTGGAAGTCATCAGCTAGGGCTCATTGGCCAAATGAAGCAATTGTAGAGCTTCCATTTGAAGAATGCTGTAATACTGCTTGAAATAATTTTCATTTCTGAGCACATCTTGCAAATTATACTAAGAAATTCACAGAAATCAATGCAGTACTGCAATAAATTGAAGGGATATTTAAAATAAGACACATTATGGGTTTACGGGTGTGCAGTTTGGCTGATATATTCATGTCTTCCCTATTTTTACCCTCATATGCAATGCACATCATGCAATGGAGCTGACAGTGTTTGTAACATGATTAGACAAACACAACAACAATTTTACAATCTGATATTTTAATTACTTTTGCTTTAAGGCCCTCTTGCATAGCGGAAGGATGTTTCTTTGTGCTTACAACTAACTTAAATTTCACACTCTGTAAAATAATAGCTTTTTTTTTTTTCACTCTGTTCACCTCATAATTTGATGGCAGATTAATGGGGAGCATTATAGTGTACTTTTGATTTTTACCCATGATGTTATATGCTACGGGTTATCACACAATGAGTTTATTTAATAAGACTCATAGACACATGCTTATGTCTGATAAGAACAGATATCTGAAGAGAAAACCTCCTGCATACTAAAGAATGTATAGCGTCTCATTGGTGTCTGCTTTGATATATTCTGTGGTATGTTCTAGTTATCCCAGTAGGCAAAAGTTAATTAAGTATTCTGTTGCTATTTTGTAATTCCATCTGGTTTTCTAATTTTTTAATAATTATAAATGCCAAATTAAAAAATTATACCCATATAAATCTATAGGTGTGGTGAAATACTGAAATTAACTGAGAATCCTATTCTTATAATTTCATAAAGCAACAGGTTCATTGATCTAGACTGAAAACATGTCATGTAACCCCCTCTTCAGAGACCCATCTGAAATGTTATTCAGCAATTCGTAAAGAAAATTCCATCTTGGTCTCTGAAGCAGTGACTTCACTAGCATTCCTACTGGTCCTTCATTTGAAAACAGTTCAGTGTATTTTGTTTGTTTAAATGCTTACTTACAGAGTCATTTATTCTAACAGTTATTTTAACTCTTGATTTTTTCCTGTGAATTTGTGTATCTTATGTATGTAGTGATTGCAAGATCTCCCAAAATTATAATTTCTTATTATTTTCCATTTTAGTGTTAAATGCTCCATAACACCTAACACTCTCAGTGCTATGCTTCAGCTCATCCTGTTTCACAGAAAAAACGAATATTTGAACTACAAGGATTCAAAACGCATTAGTAAGTATCTCTTTAAATCTCAGTAAGATGAAACAAAGAATCAGATACATAAATTGCACACAGAGATTGTTGAAAGAAGATTCTTACATTTGCAAGATTATATTCAGACATTAAGAAATTCTGGAACTGCAGAACTGGAATTGCAGTTTTGCTCCTTTTGCTCCCCTGTGCATACATATAATGATGCAGTCTTGTTTAATTGCCTGCTATGTTTCTTAGTGCACACTATGAAGCACTGGACATAGAGAATGCAAGCTGTTCGTAAGAAGCAGTTTTTCCATATTATTCTTCTCACTGCTCAAGTTCGTAAGAAGCAGTTTTTCCATATTATTCTTCTCACTGCTCAAGTTTAGGTTTTATTGAACTTTGTTACATATTGTGCAAGCCCTGCTTGGAAGACATTTTTTTCTTTTTATCACAGACTTTTTTTCCATACCCATCTTCATTATACTTGAGGGATACATTCACCTTGATTTGTTTCTGTTCTGAGCATTCCTGTGAAGGGAAACAGTTGTCCAGAGAACACCAGTGTGAAACTGTTCTTCCTTTTATTAGAGTTGCCTTCCTCATTCTCAACAGTTTCTGCTGCTCATGGTGTCGATGTCTCGTGAGTAACAACCTCCTTCATTGCAGCATTATAATTTGGCTTCAGAACAAGTTTATTTTCTGCAAATAACATGTGGTGGAGTTCTGGGAGAAAAAAAGCACAATAATCACTGTATTTTGAAAAACTGTGGAAGCCACATATTAAATTTTCACAAATTGAGCAGAATATTTGACTTTGCAAACTTCACCATTTTTCCTTGGTCAACAATGTTCAAACCATAAAACTCACTAAACAAGTATCTAAGACAGCTGAGTAGTTGAATCACTAGTTTGCCCTCCATGCAATGGATGTGGAAAAAAATGTGGAAAAGGAAGTGGTGAGCCAATTTGCCAATGAGCAGGAAGAGATTTTCTTTACAGAATAACGCTTCCAAGGAAAACATGAGAATATTTCTATATTCTATTAGAGCACTTCGTGTTGGTTTATGTTCCAGAGCACTGACTATCAAAGGAAAATTTCACTGTGCATTCAATGGTTGAAGCAATGGCTATGATACTATTTTCTGACACCAGCAATAAAGCTTTGTATAAAGACAAGATTTGGCATCCACTCAGAAGGTACCACAGCTGCACGAAATAATAGTGCCTACAGCACTATTATCCATTAAGAGAAGAACTGGAATAGAGCACAAATTCATCTCAGTTCAACATTTTCTCTCTCAGGGAATTTATTGCTCCCAATGAGGAGAAAGAATAGCAGCAAGCACTGTTTTCCAGAGTAAGATCACTGGAATATTTATGTGCACATTCTTGCAGAGAACTACTTGAAGCTTGAAGCCTAAGAAACTCCAGAATTAATTGCTAATGAGCAATAATGTAGCATTCATCCTACTTGTCACGTTTTAGAGACTTCAGGAACTAATACCTGCTACTAGTATTTTTTTTATGGATGTAATGGTAAGTTTGCTTTGGGTGTTGTTTTGAGGGGATTGGGATTTTTTGGAGGAGGAGGAGAAGGGAAAAAAGGCAGGAAGGGAGAGGTAGCAGTATTCCCAGATGTTTTACAGACTGAGCAAGAAACCTTATGTACATCTGTGACAGCATCAGTATCATATGCCAGTGGCACTGAGTGAGAACATGAGGTCTTCCTTCATGCCCATCTCCATCATTTAACAATCAGAAATGTCGCCAGAACCACCAGCTTCTGTCCAAATCTGCAGGGCTCCATATTTCACCTCATGGAGGGTTTATGTCACTCTTTCTTTAGGGAAAAATACTTGAGTCACAGGCAGCATTTTGAGGTGGAACAGTGTGCTGGGAGTGCTTTACCAGAAGCCAAATATGACAAAGCAGGATGCACCTTCCATAAAACTGAAAGGGACAAATAAGATTAATTTTATCCAGAGCAGCCAATATTTTTGTGGCTGAACCACTGATAAAATGTTTGAGTTTGTGGGCTGAGACAACTTGATTTAAACATAATCCTAAAACTTGCCATTAATTATCAGCTAATTGTCAAATCTTAGAAGAGGCTCTTGACTTTTTTTATTCTTATCTTTTTTAATGGAGTTGGAAACAGTTGAGGATGCCAAGTGGAATAAAAGTATCTTTCTGACAGGAAGAGTCTCATCTCCTGAAGAAAGTTCCACTTGATTTTTCTTCTATGTGTAGATTCTGGATAATTAACTTCAGGTAGATTTTGCTGTTGTTGACTAAATTCTATCCATAGATTAATCCATTCTGGATCTCTTGGATACTTTCAGTTTAGACATTTTTGTGAAACTAGTGGTCTATTCAGTGGAAAACTTGTCATAGATAAGTTTTATACGGCAAGAAAAGGACTTTAACAGCAGACCTCAAGATATTACTTTTAATTACATCCGTTTAACTAAGCAGATATTTTTGCCCAATTAACTAATACAGATGCCTGATGTCTCTATTGTCTCTCTGGGAAGACAGTGGTTAGGGATATTAATTAAAGACTTCCCATGCATTTTGCATTATTTCCTTGGCATAGCTCTCATTTGAAAAATAAAAAAGCCATTTTATTAATTGTTAATGTTAGTTTGAAAGGGACTTAGTTTATTGACTGTGTTTCCTCAGACACCTAGAAGCTCTTTGTAACAAGTATCACATGTGCCTGTCTAGCTTTGTTTGGTCTGCTGTTTTTATTACTACA
Source organism: Psilopsiagon aurifrons (assembly GCA_025447955.1). NCBI lineage: Eukaryota > Metazoa > Chordata > Aves > Psittaciformes > Psittacidae > Psilopsiagon > Psilopsiagon aurifrons. The sequence goes on along the minus strand of JAOEHY010000152.1, from coordinate 64,620 downwards.
TCTTTTTTCTTTCAGTTTCAATAGGAGGCGTTAGATTTTGTTTTGGGAGGTAGCAAACGATACACTAATCTGATTGTCATGTTTGACTACGCATCAGCAGTGAAGTCCTTTTATCTAAGATTTTCAGCGTAAAGCTTTTCAGCTCTGCCTTTGCTATGAGGATGTCAGGATCATGCCACAACCACACACCACGGTTTCACTGCCAAAATGCAGCTTTGCAAAGGAATAAAATGGTGTGCATTTTCATAATGGGCTGTTTCCAGAAGGAATCCTGTGCCTAGAGATGAGTCTGGGAGTCTAGATTAAAAACGGAGCGTGACTGAAAATAACAAACCATGTGCAACTGCAGTGTCACTGAATGAAATCACCTCTAGTGCTCACCAGCCTCCGGGGCTGGGGCCTCACCCAGGCCACAGCCACTCTCCAACATGGGCTGTGGGACAGGAGGGAGGCAGGGCAAGAGATGCTGGAAGAACTGCACTTTTTTGTTCCTGCCCAGAGAGCAAAGTGCTAGTAGGCACCTTGCTTAGACTTCCACTCTCCAGAGAAAGAGGGTAACAGCCTCTGCCTAGTTAGTGCTGAGTATGAGCAAAGGGTCTCCTCAGCAGCCCTATGGGGAAAGTGTGGCAGGGTGAGATGAGGAAGTGTGAGCACAGCCTTGTTTCTGTGCAGGGCAGCACCCTGCAGATGTGCACATGCATGCTTGCACACCCTCATTCCCACTTCTTCCAGCTGCTGTCAACAGTGCAGCTTGGATTTCAAATGTTTTCTCAGTGCAGAGCCTAGAGAAGTGAACACCATGCCTAATACAAACTGAAGAGCATTCTGTTAACATAAAACACAAAATCATTTCACTCTGCATCTCCAGCAGCATTAATGTGCATCCCACTGTGAGAACCTGACTTCGTCCTCCTCTCCTGAGGTGCAGGTGAGGATGTTAATGAAAGGTGGCAAGTGCTTGGGGCTTTACTTGACCTGCAGGCTTCTGCCTAGGGGGAACCAGACATGACAAGAAGCCTGTTGAGAGCTGACAATCAAGCTCCTGTCCCCAGTGCAGAAAAGATGCAAGGTTCTTTGCACCCGAAAGAGTGAGTATGCAACAGGATTGGTCAGTGCCCAGCTGTACAAGGGCTGTGCCAATGGATGAAGTGTGTGCAAACATTAGGAACAACCTAGGCATAAAACACCCTTGCCTTGTACACCATGCAATTTTTCATCAGCCTTATCCTCAGGAGTACAGTCCTCTAGTATACAAATTAAGGTATGTATATTCTTGGGAACACTTGCTTGGGAATTAAATTCCTGGCACTGATGTGGAAATGCTCTGCATCATTTTATGATGCTCCCTGAGGAATATAAAGCATTACTGAAGGATGTTGAGATATCAGTGATGAGCATCACTAGAAATAAAGAACACAGAGAGATATAGACACAAAGACACAAAGAATGCCAAACATTTCTCTCTGCTGCAGAACATGAAATCTGAGCAAGACACTAATGAAATCAGATGAACCCTTCACTGCAGAAGCAATGAAGTGCTGTGTGGAGGCTAGTCTAGCCACCCTTTATTCTGATGGTTTAGCACAGTCACTTTGTACTTTGGGATCTAAATGATGAATGGAGCTTTTATTTGTCTGGCCTGTGTCTTCTGTCCTGCCACTGCCTACCACAGATTGGAAATATGTCAGCTTTTCTACTTCTAAGGTTCTCTTTACACAAAACTGAGGTTTATAGGCATGGTTGGTTTAGTAAATGTTCTGACAGCTGTCCCTTTGTTGAATAAGCAAAGATATATTGGCTTTTAGAGAGACTCTAAGCCCTGTCGTTTTGCCCCTCCTTTCACCCTGCAATGGATATTAATAGTTGTACAGCATGTAGAGAGCTCATCTGAAGTACTACAAATGTCAGTCAGTTATTACATGTGGTAATGTGAAAAGAATGAGTAAAATCTTTCATTTTCCATGAAGTTATAACCATAATCAGCAGCCCAAAATATAATAGAAGGCACGCCTTTTTCAGTGGGTGTGAAAGCATGAATGTCTACCTGGATTGATAGCATCAGTGGTTATTTCCTCCACGATTACATGCAGGATGCCAACCAGTTTACTGTGCCTTTTCAATAAAAGCATTTCAGATGTTTTAGAATAAATTCATCTTCTATATTAAATCAGTTTAATTGTTGACAATAGCACTAAAACCACTACAATTATTTCAAATATCAAAACAGTGTAAGTAAACATTTAGCAGTAGAAGGTAAATACAAATAAAAACTTACAAGTAAAGATCCTTTTTTATATATATTTAAATATACTGACAAGTATTTTTTTTTCATTAACCATCCCACTGACCTCAGTGATCAAATGAAGAGCATCCTGGAAAAGCTAGATCTGAAAATGGCTGTTTCTGTGGCAAAGCTTTGCTTCCCTCCTAGGTAGACAGTAAATTGGAATACAGAAACCATTAGGAGTCTTCAGTTACTGAAGTACCCCAAAAGAGGGTGCTTCAGCTGGCTGACACCTCCTAGGTAGGCAAAGGGATGCACACCTGCAGAGAAAGAGGAAAGCTTAATGGTATGTGCAGCCACTCTATTGAAAATTGTGAATAGCCAAATCAAGTTGATTTGTGCTATTTCCTGCTTTCTTCCTTTAGAGCAGAAAAATCAGCTGTTGTAACCTGAAGGATGGCTTACCCTCTGCCTTTGTGCAGCAGCCAGTCCTGTTGTATCCCGCCACTTTCAGAAAAACAATCCACAACCAAACCAGAACAAAAAAAGCTCAGCTAATTCATTACAGCACTTGAAAGGAAAGTTTTATAAAACAATCTTTAGCACAGTGATTAGCCAGAGGGCTGGGGGAGGGTGTGCTGCTACATTTGAAATAAGAATTATTGGATGACATTAGTATGGCATTCTTGAAAATAAAAAGCAGATTAAGCATCTGTGTCAGAGAAGCATTACAGCCTAAATGGAACTAATGCCATGAAATACTGCTCATAAAAATAAGTGCTGCTTTAGCTGTTGCTCTTTTTTTTTTTTTAATTTATTTTAAGGGGTTATGTAATGCAATGCATAACTTTACTCAGGATGATAACTTGTGTCATGCTTTTATATGACTTTGGCAAAGACGCAAACCCTTGTAGGAAAACATTGCCAGCAGCCAGTAAAGATCCCAGCATTGAAACACATGTAATGGCATTAAAAGGGAAAACAGAAATCAGGCTCACAGAGAGAATTTTATGGTCTGATGCCTGACAGCACAGACATCAGTGAGGGGGCAGGTTGTTGTGCAAATGAGTTCATCCTCACAACAGTCAGTTGGTAAATTGTTCACTGCGAGCCTGGCTGGCAAAGCAGATGACAGCTGGTCATCAGCACAGGCAAAGGCAAGAGGCTGGGCTTCAGGAGGAGGAGGCACGTGTCACCAGCTCGACTGCACAAAGGTAGACAATCCATGAGGCCATTTGCCACTTCTACTCTTGTCACAACAGAGATAGAAACCCAGAAGGCATAAAATTTGCTCTTCCCACTCACCATCACTTTTAGTGGTGGTGGTAGTTTTACTGGTGGAAATGAGGCACTCCCCACTGCAGAACTTCCCCACTAGCCTCAGAAACCCAATGATACATGGCCATACAAACTTAGTTTCTTTCAGGAACAGTCAGGATTGACCTTGGCAAGACTTAGATCCCTGAAGTGTGTTTCCAGTATCAACCTTACTGGCATAAGAGTCGAAAAAGAGAACAGCAGATAGCAGAACAGCCATGCACAAAGCAAGCACAATACATGGATTTGCATAAGAGGTGGAGGTGAATTTCCTAACTACTTATAGTTTCTTATCTCTGACTCTTGTTATAGTACTAACTACCACAAAAATAATAAATCTGATAAAAATCTCACCCTCAGCTTTCTTAATAGGGCTGAGTGGACAATGACACAAATGAAGTCAAAATTGGAAGTTGCTTATGTACCTGAAGTACTTCAAAACCTCCAGAAAATAATTTTAAACACACATATAAAAGAAACCACAGTCATTTATTTTAAAAATCCTTATTTTTAAACCTGAATTGTAATGGGGGATACTGTAACTCTTGAAGGAAAGGTCAAAATCTGTATTTTCATACAGATACTACACAAAAAACTTCCTAAAATCGAGTCAGCATGGCCTCAGCCCGGTAAAATGACATACCATGAATCATGTAACCAGCTAGCTCTTATCTGTCTGAATTGAAACATGAGTAAAGGAAGCTCCTATCCACTCACCTGTTACCATGGAACAGCTGAAACCAACTCTTTTATAGGTATTTCTATTGTCTGAGCTTTCCAGTCCTCAAGTTTACCTGTCATCTTCTCTCCTCTGCTTTTATGGGGACAACACTACGAATTGTAAAGAGTGACCTTATTTCTGGAGTGCTAACAAGAGATCCCAAGTTTTAGAAGATTTCCTTGCAGCAGGTGAGCAATTCAAGGTGGAAGTACAGGCAGGTAAACACACACAAGAGAAATGCGGGTAGAAACACCAGGAGAAAGTAGCATCTGATCCACTATCAGACTCAAAACTCCAAAAGTAGTTTGAACAGCATCAGCAAAGATGAGCATTCTCCATTCTCCGTCCATCCCTAAAGATATGCCTGAATGCAATCTGATCTCTGTACAGGACAACCCTAGGAGGAACCCTGAAGTACTGACTACAAATACAGCCAGGCTTTCAAGACCCATTCTCAATGCATTTTAATGTTAATAACTCTAGCAACTCTGTTTCCATTGCAATCCAAGGGTTATTTTTTCATCTCAAAGCAAGAAAGAGAGCTAGTCTTTCCTTGTAAGATTTTCCTGGTACTGAACAGCAAAAGTCACTTTATTTCCACCAGCTTCAAGTGACATTCAAATCAATGTTGCCAATTTAATTTTGTCAAAAATGCTGAGTAGAAGATAGGCTGGTTAATACTTGAATGGGGGTCTATATTGCAGCCCTGGGTACTACAGAAGTTGTTTCCGACAGTAGGCAATAATCAGACTACGAAAGCCAAATGGGGGGTGGACTTACAATGCTCCAGGACTGCTGCATTGATAACAAATGGGAATTTAAAAAAATAATCCTCTTTCTCAGTTCAATGGAGCTGGAAGTGAGATAATGCACCTGGCATACAGGTTAATAAGGAATGGGGCAAAGGAAATGCTGGATTCATTTATGGACTTATAGATAGTTAAATAAATGTCTAAATTACTTAGTTAACCATACAATGGAATCTCACTTCAGTTAAATGGAACACCAGGGAAGAAATCCTGGGAGTAATTCAGTGTCAGCTCTTGAACTTTGTTAAAAATAAAATAAAAGGACTAAAATTAACTTCTAAGACTACTTACATTAATAAAAATTATACTTATTTTGTTACATATTATAATCAAACCTTTCACCTTCTGACAGAGAGGCCAACCAACGTACCAGAAATATTTTCTTTTCCTCTGTATATAAGTGAAACATTGCTGCATTTATATTTTTGTCTGTTTCATTTCTGACTTTTTTTTTCCTTTTTGCACCAGGGCTGCCAAAAGCAAATATTTTTTTTTATTTAATCCTATATTGAGCAAATATATAATACATAAAATTTAATTTCTTTGTATCTTACTAGTGCTGGTTACTTGTGAAAGGAAACGCCCTCCCATAAGACTCTGTGGACTCCCAGCCTGGCATCATTTGTTTTTCTGATGGAAACTTTCGAGATATATCAAAAAGTCCCCCAAAAAAGTGCAGCCACAAACCAGACCAAATTCGCATTTATAATAGGCTCATAACATGGATGAATATAACTATCAGTTATATTGTCAACTTTAAATGAGATGTGGTGATCCACACAGCTGAGGTTCTGAACCAGTAACTTGACAAGAAAAAAAATCAGTAAAATCATCATCCTATACTCCTATAGAGTCACAATACAAAGTGTCTGGTAAAAGTGTTATTCTGAGTATCCATATCTTTTGTCCCTGGTAATTCCAAACAGAATTAGTTTGTTTTATGGGATATGAAACTAATTGTGTCTTTGACTAAGTATTAGCCTGGAAAAATCATTACTGGGCCTTGAAGGTAGACATGACTCTTTTCCTCCCTATACACCAGCTCCAGTAATACGGGTCACATAAGGCTAAACACTGATGTCAGAGATCTGGGCAGGCAAATTGTTTCTCTTTTCTGCCTTGAGCAATACCTGTGCACTTCGATTGCCCTTGGTGGATTTGCTCACATCTAACACTCTTCCAGGAACTAGGTTGCAGGAAACAATCTGCTGGTGAGGTGTGAGCAGCGATGCAATCTAGATCCTTCACTTTTAAAACCCTGGCAAATTGTGCTGCCTGGAGAAAATGAATTATTACAAACCCATCTTTGCTGAGCCATACATATTAATACATAGATGAGCTAAACTGGGAACCAATAATGAATAAGAAGGAGTCATTCTTGCACAAGACTTTATTGTGATCCAGCCTTACTTAAGCCTATAAAAGTGTCAGGAAAGCATTATACACTGTTAATAAGGTTTTCAGACAAGCAGAAGTACCTGGAATGTCCTGATGATCTGATTCATAAAGTTCATCACTCATGTCTATAAAGTGTAATAAATGTGTGGAACTATAACTTCTCCTTTTTTGTATGTTCACTTTTGTTATAAGCAGATATTTCAGGCTGAGCATTTCATGGTGATTATATATTGCAATACTCAGATGGCTAAAGTCATGGGACTTTTTGTGTCACGTCTTTTAAAACTGCCAGGCTTGCTATAACTAGCCTGTAATAGATGACCTGTTATTTACTTGAATGATACGAAGCCCAGAACATGAAATGAGTTTAGTATCCCAGATTTCCACACATGCTGCTCAATAGGTGATAAGGTCTTTGCAGCACTGGGTTTACCGGTAGGTTCAAATAAAATACATATGTATCAACATAAAATTTGGTCTTGGTATAAACCAAAAGCTGTAATCTGCTCTTGTTGTTCCAATCCAAAAGAGCATGAGAGGGACACAATTGCAGTGTATATGTAATCCATGATATTTGCGCACATGCGTACCCTTCAGCTCTACTGCGACACATTTCTCAAGCCACATTTCTTTTTTGTGGACACAAACACTCTTCATGCTGCTGGCTGTGATTAAGCTTGGGGTGTAGCAAGCCTTTTTGTGATTGCTTTTGATTGTTCCACTCAGAAAATTTGGCTTTTCTCTCAAGGTTATTTCATGGTTACTGTGATTGAGCTATTGCAGATATATTGATGGTTTTTAGTTATTCTTCCTATCACAAGTCCTCACTAATTCCAGCTCACCTCAGAAATCAAAACATCAGCTTGTCCAGAGAAGATAAGATTTGTAATTGCTATAATTGATAGAAATGCCCCCAATTCCTATTATGGAGCATTTTTCAAATTGCTAAATCTTGAGAGTGAAAAAAAAAAAGAACAATCCCAGAGATTTCAGGTTTGACTCAAGTTCACACCCAACAAAAGCAAAGAATTCATATGCAAATACTTATGTCCATGCTTTATGCTATTGCTGTTTGTTCTCACTACCACATCAAGTCTGAAGCTGCAAAGGACTACTAAACTAGCTGGGGTACCTCCTGTATATCTGTGGCCAGTGTATAACAAGCACTTATCCCAGTGAGCCCAGTCCATATTTTTGTCTTAGGTATCCCATCTTAGCATGAAATTTTCTTTCTGGTAATTGAAGATTACAGTGTATTTTGAAGGCATTTCGTACCTCAGAAGTGGGATGATGGAGACCATCAGTGCAACTACCTCTGAACTGGTATGTCCATCATGTGGAAAAGCATAGCATAGAGAAGCTAATCCTCCCAAAGCTGTACAGCTCTGTCAGATCCTGTTGCCAGTGAGAAGACTTCCCCAGCAACCCCATGTACTGTCCCCAGCACCACCATAACTGTACAGGTTTCCAACTGCAGCTCTGAAACAAAGCCTTTTATAAAGATGTCCAGGCAACTACTGTATCCCATGCTGAATGTCAGAGGGACTTCCACAGCATGCATACTCATATTACATTCAGACTTGAGGGCAAACCAAACTTTGGCAGAAGCCAAACCACCAAAGCACTCTTCACCTCAGGCATGTGCAAATTCTGTGCTTCATGTGGCAAAAGCCCAGCACAGAGCATCTTGCTTAGGGAAGTGTCATTTTCCTTTTGTGTTTATAGAACTAGTACAATGGAACAAAATCTTTTCAGAAAAAAGTTCATCAGAAATACTATATCAGAATTACTACTTTGTTAATTTTCTTGTATCACTGGTTCATGATGTAAGAAAGTAAATTAGCATAAAAATACCATGTCAGATGCAAGACAGGTCATGTGCTCTTCTGTGTATTAGTTGACGGAGTGTCTCAGATAGCAAACAGGAGTTTTACAGTAATCTTTGTCAACAGCCTAGCTTAACTGTGCCAGTGCAATTAACTGCAACTTATGCAGAAGTCTTGCCCCTTGCATTTTGATTTTTAAGCTATTTTATTCTTTTGTTTCAGCCTACTGTGTCTTTTCCAATTTTTTTTATTTGGAAGGGTCAAGACCATGAACAACACCAAGTATGATACAAGTAATCAGTGGGAAGTGGGACTGAAGCAGGTTATTGATTTATTAATCACACATAATTACCCAGCTAATGTGTAATTATCCTGAACTGCACATTCAGAATACACTATCAGCATTGAAATATATAAACACCACCACCACTAGACACATAAAAAATGTTAATGACTAAACACCAAATTCCTAAACAGCTAAACCTCAAGGTGTGAGTCCCTCCCTTTTGCACCCAGTACTGTCTATTCTTCTTCCAAAATGAAGCTTCTTTTCTGCACAATCTCTTCATAATGTCCAGATTACTTTAATTACGGTAAGGAAGACTTAAGTGAACTTTTGTCATTGTTAGTTTCTTGCAGGTATTACCAGTTATAGGGCAAACACACTCTCAGAACAGATAATTTTGATATTCTATCCATATACAAAGCTTACATTCACATACCTACCAGATTACCTGTCATTACTGGGCCATGTTATCGAGAGGAGGCAGTGTAGATTTTCTGACACTGGTATTTTGTAATAGTAGTAGTAGTAATAATAAAAATAATACTCTGCCTGCTGTATATACTTGTGTAGTTCTTCTTACCCTAAGCTGCAAAATGCTTTAAGGTGTTAGAACTGAGCCCCTAAAAATATAAGTCAATACACCTTGATGGCAAACATCTTTGGGAGACAAGAAAGTATATCAGAGACTGAGATTACAGGAAGTTGTCGCAAGTGACCTAAGAAATTGAAATCAGAAAATGGTCAATAGTTCCCTAAATCCCTTTCTAAGAGGCCAGTAATGCAATAATCCTGTCTCCTTTCACTCTCCTGTGCTATAAACTTAATGGATTTATCTTTAATAAATTTATTAATCTGGGGTTTTTAACCAAATAATAGGATGGTCCAACTAAGTTTTTATTTGGTTGGGAAAATAAACACTTCCTAAATTAGGCCTATAATCTGTATTATATATCTTACACATTTCATGTAACTATTGTGATTTACAGTATAATCAGCCTACATTATTTTGCAAAGAGCTGGTTACCAACTTCATGGGAGCATTGTTAATTGCATTATGTATGACTATTAATTTAGCACAGGAAACATAGAAATCAACTGGCATGTGAAACTTCTTGGTGTAGGAAAGTTTGACACTGTTGCTGGATGGCCAGTTATGCCTCCAGGCAGAAGAAGTGAAAACTCACAGAGCTGTAAGATCCTTCATTACATTTTTTGGAATTTCCCAGAGTTGTGTTGAAAGTCTTGGTGCCATATTGTGAACCAACCAAATGCAGGATAAAACCAAAGGTTTTGCTAGTAACTTACTTAAAAAATGAAATAAAAAACCCTTCTAGCTCTAAAACCTTTGGATATGTCTTTTAGGTGTGATAATATAAAGCTACAGCTGCCAAAGCAATGCAGTCTTGGTTGTTACACTAGTGGAATAAAGGATAGTGCTAAATTAAGGTGGAGTTTTTTCCAGTTAACTATGTATGTGTAATATACATATGGTTGCCCTGTTATCTTACATAGTTTTGAATATGTCTCCTTTATTTTTCTGTTTTACTTTATGCTGCTTTCAGAATTCTATATAAACATCAGGGCAGTGTAAAATAGTGTATCACTCAACCTTCAGTTTCAGAGGAAGATATAGATTCCATGTCACAGCCACTAACAAATTATGATCCATTGAAATTCAATCATATGTATGTTCTAGCAATTATTTTTTATACCTTTCTGCAGGCTTCTGCTAGCAGATTTATAGCATGTGCTATATTATTTTCTAGTCCTTCAATGTTCTAATGTGTTAAAAAGTTTCTGACCTTTAAAGAGCCAAATTTGGGGGTTTTATTGACACTTTGTCACTCTAGCTCATCATTGTTCCCATACTCATAACTATTCTTCTTCTGGAAATACCTATATGAGTGTCAAAATAGCAGCCAAGGTTATCTTATTTCCCAATTATGTCCTTCACATACATATTTATAACTCCCACAGAATGTCAGGTTTTCTTTCCACTACAGTATTGTGCCTTTCTGCTCCCTTAGGTGCTCCTCACCTTCATCCATTCTCATGCTGAGTTTCCAGAGAAGTCCAGGAAGTGCAGTCAGTCACTCTTGCACAGAAGGCAAAACCAGAGTGTGCGGGTAATGATCTGAAATGGGAACACATCTCATGGAACCTTGTTTATAGTCTGTCCAGCTTATACACTGCTGCTGCGTTCTGTCTGTTTAAACCCAGCTGGTAACTCAGTAACATGCAGCCCCTCACTCACCCCTTTTTTTTCCACCCTCTATGGGTGAGATGGGGAGGAAAATAAAAAGAATTGAACAGTTTAATAATTAGAATAAAGTACAATATAATACCAATAATAATGATGATAAGGGAAATAACAAGGGAGGAGAATATAAAACTAAAAGGGGAAAGTAAAAAAACCCAAGAAACACAAGTGATGCACAGTACAATTGCTCACCACCTGCCAACCGATACCAGCCCAACCTGAGCAGCTATTGGTCCCTTCCAGCTGACTCCCCCCAGTTTATATACTGGGCATGATGTGCTGTGGCATGGAATACCCCTTTGGCTAATTTGCGTCAGGTGTCATCTCTGCTTCCTCCTGGCTTCTTGTCCCCCTCCTCACTGGCCGAACTTGAGAGACTGAAAAGTCCTCGATAAGAGCAAGTGCTACTTAGCAACTAAAACATGGGTGTGTTATCGGCATTGTTCTCAGGCTAAAGCCACTAAAAAGACTGGACTTAGCTTCTAGGAAGAAAATTGACTGAACCTAGCTGAAACCAGGGCAGGTGGATACCTGACTGAACAGCAGTTTAAAGCATGGCAAACTCTCTCTCGCGTTAAAAAGGTCATATTACAGATGTTTGATCTGTCAGGAAGTTCATTAATTACTATAGAAGAAAATAGAAAAAATTTCACTAATGGAAAGCCATCCAGAAAATAAGCATAGCTTTGATATGGCAAGACTCGCCTTGCTGCATATGAAAATTTCATTGATAACAGGGTATCCAGAAGGATGGGATTTTTTTATGTTTATTAGAAAAATCAGGCTGTAGCTATTAGTAACTCTTCTAAAGTGTAGAGTACTGCTGGCACTCAAACTAGCTTTTATCATTACAAATATATGTTGTCAGTGACTTGCTTTGTGTACTTTTTACAGCTGCTTTCCTTAGGCTATTTCACTTGACAAATAGACACATTAAAATCAAACAAAGATGCATGCAAATGCATGTTACTAGGCAAGTTTCATTCTTATTTACAGTCCTTGCACAGATGATGGACTTTCTGAGTAGAGCAACCTTGGCCATTTTATTTTCTTTTTTACTTTTTTAATGTTCTGTTTCTTTCACTAGTCAGGTATATGGCACAGGTACTCCTTTCTAACTAATCTTCTCTGATCTGTCTGATGATACCTGTTTAGTTAATCTGATTGCTTTAAAAATGCCATGCTGTAACATCTCTCATGCTTAGATATGACTGTTTAAACTTCCTTTTCTTCAAAAATAATTATTTGTACATTAAGATACAATAAAGCCAGCATTTTTAGTTACACTAACGCATATTGTTTAAGCAGCCATACTGCAGTCATCTGTAAACTGATAAACATAAGGAAATCTTTTTAAATGTTCAACAGGTTTCCATTGCCCCACAACCCTCTGAAGGGCTTATATATTTTTGAAGGTGTGTTCTGAGGGTGATGGGGAAGCTCCCATACCTCCTGGTAGGGTAGAGCTTCCTGTCTCCAGAAACTGCTATGTGAGTGACTTTGTAGGAGCCTTATGGATACCTTACTATTACAGTAATTTTTTCAGTTCACTTTACCTGCTGGATGTGCTGACTGCAGCATCCTGACAGAAACAGTCGCAGGTAACTTAAGGTTGCTAAGTCATTCAACAGCAATAACTTTTCTGTGTGCTATGAAGCAAAGCAGCTCTGTTCCTCATCCTCCAGAAAAAAAAAAAAGAAAGCTACAGATAATCACGAAGGTGCCTCCTCTTTTGTCCACTTGACCATGGTATCTCACATTGCCAGAGTGGTGATGGGGAAGGTCTGTGGGCCACACAGGATGGGGAGAGCCCAGCACTATGCAACAGCTGAAAAACATCTATCAAGTAGGCATCTTTGGACCACAGAGCCCCATGGAATATATTGGTCAGCTAGTATGGCCTCAGAGGCCCACACTTTGAGACATATTACTGCCCCTGCTTAAAACTTTGTGGCAAAAAAAGGTGATTTGCTAGAGGTACAGCCTTTACCCCAGGGCACATATTTTCCACTTGCTTTTCTTTTCCTTCTTATTCATTCCCATTTCACATCACCTTTCTCCATTAGTTCCCAACTGCTTCTCTTGTTCATGTTATATAAGCTTGTAAGGCAAATTCTCAGATCATAAGTCATCTGCTTCTGTGCTGAATTGTTTCTGTCATCTATTAGCCTTTAAATAATTCATGCCTTTTTGCATTTAGCTACATCCTTTCTCCATCACATACATCACTGTTTTCATCTGTTTTGTCTGACTTAGAGTAATATAATGCAGGACATTTAAAATAATTTACATCGATTTTTTTTTTTCTTCAGCAATATATTCTTTCTGCTTCAACAGGCAGCAGCAATGTTCCATTTGCTATTAAAGCAGAACTTGCCACTGGCGCAGTTAAAGACGACTGAAGGAAAAGTTGGTTTTGTCCTTGTTAGTTTTAGTCCTTGCTTTCAACAGTTACATTAAAACACTGCAAACAGACATCAATTCAGTGCGTTTCTGAATATGCCAAGTGAAATAGGAGAAAAAGACATATCTATCAGTTTGCTTTGCCCAAGGCAAAAGAGTAGGAATTGTCTGGAAGGTTGGCCTACTTTTGTCAGCACTGATAACCTGATAACATTATGGGTTGCACCTTGGAGAGTCACACATAGCTGATAAAGACAAGAAGTACATTTAGTGGCCACCACAGATCTGGAAAGTTTCCATGAAATTCAATTACCCCCCTGTTTCAACCTCTGTGATCCTGGGAAAATCACAGTGCCTCTGAATCCCAAGGGGGCTCTAGGACAAAGAAATACTGTTCTTGCTATGCTGTGATGATGGCAGAACTTTAAGTCTAGAAGCTTGCTTTATGAAAGGGGGTTTACCAGCCCCTGTGAAATATCCCAGCTTGTCCATAGTGCCTTAGCTGCGTATACACTGGGGCCCAACACCTCGATCAATAACACGCAGAGTGAAAGCAAGGCTTAAGCTTCCCACCTGGGAAGCTGGGGAGAGAAGCATGTCTGAGGCACCTCATTTTAGCAGTATCCCTAATACAACTCTGGGCAGACATCTGAAGGGAAAAAGAAACTTGGAGATTTAAAACTTATCTTCCCTGATGTACTTAAACCACCCTTTGAGAATTTTCCTTCAGCACATAACTTTGCTAAATACTGTTTCTGCTTGCTGTCATTGTCTAGTAAGAAATTTGCCCATGTGTTCCAACTGGTATCGTAATGAAAATACTTCTGTTTGAAAACAAGCCATTAAAAAGCAGTGGATCTGTGATTTCTTAAGGCAAAATTCTCCTTAAGAGCTGGAAGTCTTAAAGGTGACCTATGAAGCAGGACATCCATTTTCCATTCTTTAATGCTTATTTATCATGTTTATAGAGCTTATTTATCATGTTTCTTTATCATGTTTATTCAAGAATTTATTTATCAAAGTAATTGGACTTTTTAAAATGTATTTTCTCCCTTTCAGATTAGGAAAACTAGGTCTTCACTACATTCTCTGGACTTCAGAAAACCTTGCCATCTTTGAAGAAAGTCCACAGCTCCACTGTTTACTGGCTAGCTGGCTCACACAGGGAAACACTTGTACATTAACATTACTTCATTAGTTAGTAGTACTAACTATGATTCCTTTCAGACAGAATTTGGACAAGATCCCAGACCTGCCACACGAGTAAAAGAGATTCAATTTCTTTTAAAGTTAGAGTGTTGGACCCCCATGTAAGCCTTGCTGGTGAATGGTCCCGCTGATTGCATGAGGCTTAGCTGGAATGAGCCCAGAAGCTACATTTAAGAGTCACTGTTGTCAGCAAAAATTCTTCAATGTTCAGAAAATAAGTTAACTTTTGTTTGTGCCCTGTGTTCAGTAATCAAACCTAACTGATGATTAACCATTATGTTCTTGCTGTTAGTGGGATTTACACTTTCTCCTTTGCTGATTTCAAAATATGTTCCCCTGGGTGAAAATCACAATGCTTTCAAAAATACTAGTGCAACTCTCCTGAAAACATGTATTCATAGACAGATTGAAAAATCATGGACCTTTTACATGATCACAGGGGGTTCTTAGTAAATAAGAATATTCAAATATGCAATTTAGCATAAAATAAATCTAGCAGCCCTAACAGGCACAGCCTACTTTTTACCATTATGATTTGTCTTCTATTGGCAATATAGGAATTGCAGCTGTATAGATAAAGAGGGAATAGCTTATGAAGATAAATCTCTCTAAACTTGGTAAAACCCAATAGCACTAAACATCACTAAAATTGTGGGCTGTGTGTTTTCTCCAATGCATTTGAATTCTCTGTGTTCATGATAAATTTGTAGTGGATGAATAGATAAGTTAACAGCTTGACAGCAAGGGAAATGAAATGTTCCTCCCCAGGATTTTTGCAAGGTGTATAATACACAGGTCTCAGCAGCAATCTCACAAGTGAAAGAGTTCCTTTCAAAGAAACAGGTACTATTCCTCTTGGTGCAGCAGGTGCAATCACATAAAAGGCCCTTCTACAAGTTTAATAATTTTTCTTGATTTTTTTAATCTACTAAAAAACTGAAATTTAGTATTTGTTATAATATTGCAAAAACATGAAGACACCTTAAATTAATTTCCTTTGGCTGGTTAGTAGAAAAGAATATGTGCATGTACCCACTAAGTTACCACTTCAGGTGATCTTAAAACGGAAGGAAAAGCTCATTCCTGAGTAAATGACCATACTCATGCCTAAAAGCGAAGGCTAGATACAAAGGGCAGGATTTACCACACACCACTTTTTTCTGTCTGAAAGTACAGAAATCTCTCTTTCTGTTAGCTATCTAGGACCAAAGTACAGGTAATGAACAGAAAATGGCACTTCCAGAGATGGATTTGCCTCATCTACCTTAAAATAAACTGAAACAAACTCTGGAGGCATTTATTTCTCTCACTTTACTCTAGAGGGACCTGAATTTGTCAGCCTAGTTAGAAGCCCAACTAGGTGGGATGAATAGTACTCAGTTTATCTGGATAATCTTGCTGTCCTCAGGCCACATCAGTGGAAGAAAAAAAAAAACTTAAGAATGTCCATAATGGGGAGATAGGAATTTAGGGTTTCTTGAAGCATTTGATGCAGTCTTATGATTTGATTGCAAGGTGTACACATTTCGCATGAGGTGGTGAGGGTGGTGAATCACAGGCTTCTGCTTAAACACTACAGATTACAGAGGCTGAAGCACACTTGCCATATAATGTTATTTGAATAATTTGAACAGTCTGAGAGAGGCTGAGGATGGAATCATCAACAGCCATTCCTTCAGCTGTGCCTGAGTGTCGCCCTTCTACAACAGAGAGTCAAAGCCTCTAGATCTTCACTATGGAGTAAATATTCACTATCAACTTAAAAAGAAATCAGGCGCTTACATAGGTGAGGTTTTTAAATAGCCTGTAGGTGCATAAATTCAAAGTAGAAATTCCTACCTCCCCAACCATAAAAACATCCAACTACTTTAAAGAGACGTTTAATGGCGGAGCTGTCAAAAATTCATTGAGTGCTTACTTTTGACTGTAAGGGTGCTCATTGCACTTAGAAGTCAGTTCCAGTGACCACATCAATCTCACCACCCAACCTATAAATTCCTGTGCCCTCTTCAGACGTAAAAATGGGAGAAGTATAGAGGTTACTTGAGGGACAGAAAACACTTACCCTTTGGAGGCATGTTAACATTACTCCTGTTCCCTACTAGGAGTGCAGATACCTAGGCTGCTATTCCAATGATGAGACGCCAAGCAGAGATTTTTCATCATATCTGTTACAGAAAATGAATATTTCTATTGTACCAAGGAGAGCAGTTTTCCTTAACAAAAACTGATATAGTTCATAGGGAAAGATAATTGACAAATACTGACAGCAATATATTTTATATCCTTTGGTGGCTCTTCTTCAGGAGCACATATGCCTAAATTAATGCAGTATTGAGAAATAATTCATCACAGGATAAAGTAACACATCTGTGCCTTTGGATGAAATAGCAATGACCTTGCTGTCTTGATCATGTTTAGCATTAGAATTATTGTGAGTGGCTGTAAAAACTCTGCCTGGTTTCATACACACATATCTATTCCTAATAATTTAGGAATTTATTCCTGTACATTTTTAAAAGTTGGCACATTATATAAACCTAAGAGCTGTTCATTCTCAATTAAAACATATAATTTCCTTTCTTTCATTGTGCTTATATGACTAGGATTTTATTAACCTAAAAGTATTTTCTTTTGGTTTTCCAAGATGAAAAACACCCATGTGGAAATGAAAGCACTATGCATCAAAAAGGTTGCAAGAGGGTCAACACAAGCTTTGAATGGTTTTCTCTAAATGAAATTCTTCAGAATTTTAGCTCCTTAAGTGTTCTTTATTATCAGGATATTTATACATCTGATAATTTTGATACTCTGAAGCAAAACCAGTGATAGGCGGAAGTGCAATACTAACGGTTTAGTGACAGAATGCCTTAAGGGGTTTTTTATTTAGATGATATTATGGCAGTGAATTTGAAAGTGTACTAAACCTACATTAATAAAACTAATATAATTTAAAGCAGCTTTTTAGTCCTTTTAGATTTTACTGAAAAAAACTCCAAGAGAAAACAAACTATATTGCCATACCATTATATGTAAATATCACCTAGGAATATTGGTAAATGGTGCCGATTTTAAAAAATATTTGTAGTAATTTAGCAAGCAGGTTTAACACACTGACATCCTATTTTTCATTATTCATCTTTCAAAATATAGGGGATGCTAATTAAATCTTAAAAACACATTTTAAAAAATGGAGAGAGGTAGCCAGCAAATTTATGCCATAATAAAGCCATAAGAAAAGACTGGCAGTGTGTTTGTAGGCAATTAAAGCTCCCTGCATGGTGGTGTAAAGCCCAAGGGATGCAAGCCAAGCAGTTTCAACCACCTGTGAAAAGTAGTAATCTCTCTGGAAGCTCAGTCTTTAATTTCATGCTATTATAATATAAACTAATTTCCTCCGTTTTTCTCAGCTAAGATACTATCTATTGTCTGTAGAACAGATCAGGCAAGAATCCAAAGCCAGGGTGGAGCACTGGAGACCACCCCTCCTCTGCCCTCTCTCCCCCTCTTTGGTACACTTACCCATCCCTTCCTACCAAAATAATATTCCTCCCTCAGCATCTATCAGACTAAGGTTTGGGTTTTTATATTTGGCTGTTACTTGAATTAGCTAAAACTTATTACAAAGCATTTTACCTGTTATCAGTTAATGTATCTACTTTGTCTTCAAGCTGGTGAATTTGTTCTCCTTTGTTTCATTAGTTCCACATGTGACTCCTGTCCTTGAACATTCTGCACATCTATGGTATACCAAATTTCCACATCCTGATCAGGCTCATAGACTGCCTAAGAATGTCAATGGGATCCAAGAAAGCATTAACGCAGTAATTAAGCTGCTGTTTATGGTCTTCTTCGTAGGTGGTGTTTCAGCACATAGCCAAAAATGCATGCTGCACAGAAGGAACATATAAAGAACGATAACAGTAGCTGCAGACGTTTTTATTGTAGATCACTGTAGAAAAAGGAAATCTTAGACTAACTTGCTGTCATGGTTTAAGCCCAGCCAGCAACCCAGAACCATGCAACTGCTGACTCGCTCCCCCCCACACTTCCTCCCCCCACTCCCAGGGGAATGGGGAGGAGAATCGAAAGACAGTAAACCTCACAGGTTGAGATAAGAACACTCCAGTAACTAAGGTATAACAGAAACCGCTGCTGCTACCACCAATAATAATAATGATAAGGGAAATAACAAGGGAAGAGAATAAAATTGCTTACCACCAGCTGGTAGATAGCCAGCCTGAACCGAGCAGTGATCTAATCCTTCGAGGTAACTGCTCCCAGTTTATATACTGGCCATGATGTGCTGTGGTATGAAATACTTCTTTGGCTATTTTAGGTCAGGTGTCCTGTCGCTGCTTCCTCTTGACTTCCCCTCCTCCCTGGCAGAGCATGAGACTCAGAAAGTCCTTGGTCAGACTAAACATTACTCAGCAACAGCTAAAAACATTGGTGCTATCAGTGTTGTTCCTAGGCTGAAAGTCAAAACCACAACAGTGCACCAGCTGATAAGGAGAAAAATGACTGCTACTGCTGAACCCAGGACACTTTCCGTATAATTCCTGTAATCCCAGTATTTACCAAACTTAATGCTATAAAAATAATCTAAACCCTTGGTTCATTTGAAAGAATTGTTTACAGGCTACTACATTTACCATTGCTACATTGTATTTCTGAAATAAAATTATTAATACCTACTTCAAAATGCTATTTTCCCATATGTGTTCATTCGTAGTTCATACGGTCTTCTTTAAAATAATAGGTGAGTGGGGGATTGCGACTGAGGATGAGAGCAATTAAGTGATAACCACTGGCTTTCTTCTATGTACAGGTTGTATGTACATATGAGGTATGAGGTGTGAGTATGTATGTGGTTCAGAAAGGACCCCTTGCTTTCTAAACTTCCCAGAGAGCAGTCTAGGTTGGTCAATGATTTATGTCTAAAGAATCATATATGCGCAATCACTCCTTTGTATCACTTAGCTAAGATTCCAATTTTTTTGCACGCTGCTAAATCACTTAGTGAGAATCTGTTGTGGCAAGGAATCTCTCAGCCTTGAGGAGCAACCTTGAGAGGCATCCCTAGACAAAGGGAGAGGCTGACGTGCAGCCTACTGCCATGCAGGACAGCTCAATGACCCTAAACTTGCTCAGTATTTATGGAGTAAGATAATAGTCATGTTTGCGTACCAACTACAGAAATTTGGCTAAGTCAGACCTTGGACAGAATTATGGTTGGGGGTGGTGGTGGTGCACATTGTTCAGATTCACCTTTGACTACTGTCTTGTTATCTGCCTCCCCAGAACTGAGTTATGACACAATTATCACAACCCAGGCACATCCATTACCACCACCACAGATAGTTATCACTTTAGCAGAGCTGGAAAATAAAGGTGAGGCTGGGTTAGGGGGGAGAGGGAGGAGGAGGGGAATACACCTCCAGAGAAACAAAAGCAGATGTGTTGCTTTACTGGGCAAATGAATCACACAGATACTACTGAAAAGTAGCAGCTGTTTTCTGGTCCTAGCCAAGCCCTGGAGAGATCAGCTTTCTAGGAGGTAGAGGGTGCCTGAAACAGCAACTCTATCAGCAGAGGATCCCCCCCACACACCAAGGTAAACTAAGAACTGCCTCTTTCTATCAGCAAAACAACATTTTCTCCAAGAGAGGAAGAGGGTACAGAGAGATGTCATTCAAGGCTGAATGAAAAATTGTCTTAGGAGATACACTGTCCAGCATACAATTTTGACTCTCATGACTCATTCCATTACATTGCTAGAGAGAAGGATATTTTGCATCTTCTTTCCTTTCCAATGTTATTAATTCATGACCCACTGTTGGAGTATGTTACGTTAAAGGCAGAGTTAGCCTGACATCAGCTGTATGGATGAAAGACAAAGTTATTCACATGCACAAGAAACACTCCAAATAATATAGTTAAGAACTGGTGTCTTGAATCAAAAGGTATTGTGCTACATATCTAAATAAGATGTAACTGAGTTCATAAGTCTCTGTAAAATATCTGTTCCAGAGTCCAAGGATTGCAGGTGAGAAAAAACAGAGAGACAAATAGAGGACTCACAACTAGTTTATTAATATAGGAAAATATACAGCTAGTAAAGGATACAGTAAAGGAAACTTCTGATGTTTGGTTATCTTACCTCAAGGACCCTGTGAAGACAATCAGGAAACCAGATCCAAGAATCATCATTGCAGCATGAGGTGGCAGGCTCAACCTTAGCGGGAGTCCCCGCAGAGGCAACATTTACTTGGGTGGTATGAGGTTCTGCCTCCCCCACATCTCATGAGGCTCAGGCTTTTATACTGACAAAAATGCACACTCATTCCAATGCAGGGTCCAGCCTACATCGGAAGAAGTGGACAGCAATATCTAGATAGGTCTCCAAGGGTCAAGACTTTTCTGGGGAGTTCTAAAGCGTAGGTTCTGGGTAGAAACCAAAGCTGGACTATCTGGGGAGCAGCCAAAATAGGACTCTCCTGGGAGGAGCCAAAGCAGACAAACAGTACTTTTCTGTCTTTGTGTGTTTCACCACAGACCATTGTCTATTTTCCCTGACAAAATATCCTACAAAAGAAAGAAAACTCAATTATTTTCCAAGAATAAAAATACAAATTATGATAGTAATAAGACGAAAGACAGGTGTTAGCTCCAGGAAAAGATGAAACTTCTTTCTCATTGGTATGCAGTCCTGAGTCAGTAAGATAGCACAAGTTTTCTCTCTCAGTTGTGCTAATTCACTGCAAATAAAAGTTTAGCTTCAGCTAATATGCACAGGTTTCAAACAGACAGGTCAGTAGCAAGGCCAGATACACCAGCTGGTTTTAAAAAGGCGTTGTCCAAAGTTTGTACTATCAAGCTGTAGGTTAGAATCTCAGCAGGATGCTCCTTTGACCATAACACCATGACGAAAACTCCTAGATTTGTTTTGTTAAATTAAAGGTGGAGGCATAGAAAGTTTCTGGTTCTTTTTCTCTGTTTTTACTCTACGTTAGCTTAGTTCAATAAACTTTGAAGGGAAGGAGATGGGAAATACATTGCAGATCAGATTTTCAGCTGGAGAAGTCAATATTATCATTTTTACCAAGGGGATTCTGTTGACTCATGCAAGGATCTCATCCTCTGGGTTCCAGTGAAGGTAACTGAAACCCTTGGGATTCTCCATTAGACAGATGCATCTGTCAGATTCTTTCTTCATCACCCATTCCTCTCTGGTTTTCCTTATTCCATTGCAGAGCTACATTTTAGATGTGAAATCTTAACCATGGCTTAAAATCAACTACTAAAGTGAATTCTTAACCATGGCTTAAAATCAACCACTAAGGCATTGCTCTGCCCCCAGCTTGTAGATAGAGTTCTGTGGCTAGCACTCACGAGCCACATGGGCTGGCCAAGGAAGGAGCCCTGCTGAGCTGCTCCCCTGGAGGTGTCAGTGCAAGGTCTATGTGTCTTTGACATCTAGCTAGTCATTCTGGGAGGCAAAGTTTAGGAAGAGCATGAAAAGAAAGCCAGAAACAAATGGAAGAAATTATGTGATAAAAAATGTAGTTTTGCACTATTCTTCTTTCTTGCTCTTGGCTGTCTTTTCAGCAGGGTTTGTGGTTTGAAACTAATTACTAAAGATCAGTGGAACAGTGGTAATAACTTGTGATAGATTATGGTTTTGGCTTACACAGACGCATAAACTAAGGGTGACTGACATGCCTGGGTCCTGAGCACCTACAGATCCTGCTGAAAGACCGGGGGAGAGTTTTATTACTTCCAAAAACTCACATCAGAAAAAATCTCCTATAAAATGTACACAAGGGAAGAGGAAAGGCTTTTTCAGGCTTAATCTCTTCTGTTTACTCAGGAGAGGTGTGATATGCTCTTCAATCAAGGCAGGGGAGATATTAGGAGGAGCACAGCTGCTTGTTTTAAACAAGTGGGTTTAAGCCAGCCTGCAGTCCTCCTGGGACAATTCCATGTCCTGAATCAACTGTGCAAATAGTTACATTCCCAAATTGAACACTGCTACTGTCATCAAGGACAAATATATAATTCTATCATATAGCAGATTATTGTTTGAGAAGATGACACAATCATGCTATTCGAGCTTTCATTGAAACACAGAGGCTCATATATAAATAGCTTGAAACTTACCAATTGGGTGGAAAAAATACATATTTTTAAACTCAAAAATGCTGTGCTTTTTCAATTACATTTGTCTATACTCTAAAGTAAACATAAAAGCTACTGTATGCTATTCTAAGTTTAAGATCATATTTCAGATTTTCAATTTCTTTCATTCATGATCAGCTGGGCATCGATGTGTAAGATTTCACTTCCACAACAGGAAATGAGATTTATTAAAAAGAAATCAAACAGCAAGCAAAGTTTTCCCATTTCCCTCTTGCAATTTGTGATAGTCATAGGTTAAATATCATCATAACTTCTGATACCATTTTTTTTTCTTATAATGGGCTCCTAGTTTCAGAATTTTGTTGTTTTTT
Organism: Psilopsiagon aurifrons; assembly: GCA_025447955.1. NCBI lineage: Eukaryota > Metazoa > Chordata > Aves > Psittaciformes > Psittacidae > Psilopsiagon > Psilopsiagon aurifrons. Next base: position 41,654 of record JAOEHY010000152.1, on the reverse strand, counting down.
GAAACCCACATGTCTGCTTTAGTTTAGTTATCACCTTTATCAGTATGCGGCTGAATACTTTAATAAGAAAAAGGATTGAGTAAATACACTCTCTCCAGCAGACCAGATGCCATTATGCTTATGGTGAAAAGGTAATCCAGTCTTCCTGAAGGAGTCGTGAGTTTACATAGGGAAATAAACATAGATGACAATTTCTTTGAGAAAAGGATATTTGTAAAAGGTTTGCACTCTTATGAATATACTTATGAAAAACTTATTAACTTGGGGATAAAATGTGTTTAAATGCCTGCAACATACATAGGGATTCCTTCAGACTCCACCCTGAACCTGTTTATCAGTTTGCAAGTGCTATACGGCTAAGTGTAGCTTAGCACCTACTGAACAGCAGATAGGAGCTACAAATCCTCTTTGTATGTGTAGTGTTCTGGGAAACGTAATCAGGAAGAAAATAGATGTTTTGGTTTTGTGCAGCCAACATATGTCTTCTTAAATAATTTTGCTAATTTAATTTGCATTGCATCCCATTTTTATTGCTCTCATGTTTCTGTTGAGTAAAAAGACACCACCATTTTACATGAAAGATATACACAATTCGTTCTCCTAAAGTGAGTAGTGATGCTATGAAAGAGGATTCAGAAACTGCCACATTACTTTGAAAGTATGCTAAGGATGTTCTTCTGGGACAGTACTGCATGTGGCAAAGAAGAAAATAACATCAAAATGAAGGAATGTGAATAACTTGTGTTTTGATCCGTGACCAAAGTTCTTCAAAACATTCCCTTCTTTTTGGCAAAAAGCAAATGTTGGAATGTAATAACATACATCTTCTTCTGAAGCCACTAAGTACTAAAGGTTTCTTTGAGGAAAAAATGAAAATATTGGCAGAGGCTGTATTTTTTCCTCTGTTCTGTGGGATTGAAAATAGCATTACAGAAACACATAAAGCACCCTCTAAAGCCCATGATGTAAGTAAATGATAATAAACTCATTGCTACAAAATTGACAAGCAGCCTCACTTTTTCAAAAGCTTTTTTCTAAAGTGAGGTACAACTGAGCAAGAGCAAGGCTTTCAGAACCTGTGCTGTTGAGATTGCTCATTAGCACCTATTTGGAGACAGTCACTCTCAATATGAAAATTTAAGTGATTCATTGCCTGCCTATGAGGTGTTGATTTTTATTGCAGTCAACAGCTGAAATTGTCAGAGCCAAAAGCATTTCCATGAGCAGATGTATGAAATGATCCAAAAAGAAAGAGAGTGGGAGGTCAATGCCACTTACTTGCATTTCTTTCATGCATTTCTTTATCAGTTGTCTTGAAAGAAAGAACAGAAATACAGTTTCTCTGAAACCTACTGAATACTGTGGAGTTTAGCAGAGTAAAATATACAGCTTGGTGTGCTGTATATTGGAAATCTTTATTTTCTAACATAGCTATGCCTACATCATAATCAATGACTAATGTTTAAAGTGTCTGTGTGCTTATACTGAAACAACCTGGAAAACCAACATACACTTTATTATCAATCAGAGGTACGTTCTTCACGAAAAGAATTGGACAAAGTTTAGAGAAAGTGACATAGCAGACAACTATTGCCCAAGAAAAAATAACTGTAAATTATACATGTATAAGCTGGACAGAATACATTACAATCTGCAATTTATCATATTTGCATGTAATTTCATAAGCATTAGTATTCACTTCACTACTTTTATGTATTTTGAAGTACCCTTTTGTACTGTTGGCCCTTAGAGCTTATGATTGATTCAGTGCACCAAATCCATCTGAAGTCAGTGAAATAATTCTTATTGACATTTCATACATAAGCTTCTGTTTGGACACCTGTTCTTGACTTTTATGGCAGATGTGGCTAAACTCTTACTTTTTTCTGTATATTTACTTACAAACCATGTTAACTGTCTTCTTCCTTTAATGGAAACTCTCTCAGTAGTCTTCATTTTTAGGTCTGGACATCCTAAGATCTTCATACTCAGCTTCTGAACTGTGTCTACAATGATAGGAATTCAAATATTGTTTAAGTTGCCTGCTCATTAAAATGCATAAACACACTCAAACCTCACCAAGTTACTAGGTTATTTGGGCAGTTTGCACAAACATCTATAAATATGGATTGTTTCCCCAGTTTCTAGCACCTAGAATGACAGATGATTGTCCTCTCCCACCACACCTCCTCCATTTGCACTGGCTACAGTGAACCAAAATGAGAAAGTATCCCAATATTTGCTCATTTCTAAGCATTACTTGGAGAAATGCTGTTGAAAAACACTTAATCACAATATTGAATGAAGTCAGTACAAGCCTAAAAATGAGCAATGACAATATAAAATTACACAAGAACTTCATGTGCTGCACAGTATATTTGTACCTGATCTCGCTGGTGTCTAATCACAGATCATTTTAAAAAATATTTTCTTTCCACAATAGGTACTTCCAGTTCTTATTAAAAGGTAGTCATGTAGTTCATGCCTTAGACACCATATTTTGACTCAAACATACGTGAATAATTCTACCACATAGTGTTTATTTGATTTAAACTCTTTCCAGTAGCTTGGAAAGCTAAACTATTATTTTGATCATCTGTTATCATTGTATTGGATTGTTTGAAGGCCAAGAGTTTGAAAAAAAATATATATTTTTTTTTTAGTAATGATATAAGCTGGTAAGAATTTTATTTAAATACTGATTTTTGCGTATCATTTCCCCCCAAACACTGAACTCCTTTTCACTGGACAGTTATTAAAGGAAATGTTGGTTTTGTTTAATTTGCAGTTACAGACCATACAGTGAAGGTGGGTTTTATGTAATTTACTTGATTTTAGACATCTAGAAACTCAGCACCTAATTTGAGTTAAATTCATTCTAGGTAGTTGCGCAAGACTTGCTGTTCCAAAGAGTGATTCATACTAATCCAAAATAGCCAGCTTCTTAATTTTTGTATTTTACCCATTTTGCTCAAAAATAACATATGCTGCATTACTTATTGGCACACCACCAACGGTGTTTTTCTTAATAGGGATTTGTGCCACTCTGCATTCTAGGGGAAACAAGAAGTATGTTAAAAATATGCAAAATCAACGTGTTTTTATTAATTGAACAAAGCCTTACAGATAGAGAATATAAAAGCAAAAATGGCATATGAAAATGCCTAATTAAATAGAAGCAGTATTGCCTGTAGTGAACAAAAGCACAAACTTCCTCTGGTCATTATGAAGCAGCTATTAAGAAATATTCAGATGCTAAATATGCTTTTAGTCTGCAAAGAGAGTTAATGTCCACTATTCTGTGAAACTGCTAAGTATGTTGTACCTGAATTGTTCAATGCACTGAAAAAAAAACAAAATAACAGCTGGCACCTCACTCTGGTCTATGAATTCTCCTGTGCCCATAAAACTCACATTGTTAGTGTCCTTCTTGTCAGTCGCAGATGTGACTCTCATATCTTGTGTGTATGCAGCAGCAGGGCAGCCTTTCATCTGCTTCAGGAAGCAGATAAGATGTGGATAGTTACCACCTCTTATCAATAAACTAGTCTTATTAGAGTCAAATTGGGAAAAGTTATGGTTCGTTTTGCAGATTCAATTTGCGTAACAACTACACAGCTTTTAGTCATTGAACAATCTCCAAGCAACATTATTTGCCTTTTAACCACTTGCTTGTATGTGGTGATGGAAAAACAAAGAACCTACTGAAATGGAAGACTGGATGCCCATAAAAAGAAAAAGCAGAACAGATGTCTGGATATTTATTTTTTTTTCATCAAAATGTTTTAGCTCATTTTTATAAACAGTGATGCAATCTTAGAGTTTAAATCTCTAAAATCAGCACAGCTGGTCTTCCTAGATCAAATCATACTGTAAAAGACTAAAGTTGGAGAACTATTAGTTCTCTAACTGATAGTATTAATTATAAATATTGGCAGAGGGCTGAAGCACAAATTTCTGTTCCTGGTCCAGAGATCTAGCAGCCTCTGGCAGCCAGCACAGGATTACTGTTACTTTAAGAGTAGACATGGATGTGTCATAGCATTCAAGAGCAAAACCTGGGGAAGACTGTGGCCACTTCTTCATCCACAACGACAAGATATAGATGACGAGCCAGAGAAACAGCCAATAAGAGTATTCACTGGCCTGTTAAAGAGTGTATTTTGGAGTATCTCTTGTGAGGAATATTATTTCATAGCATGATTAGGAAGTCTGTGTGGAATAAGTGGTATGGAAGGAAGATGAAGGAGGTCATATTTGGATATCATAACTGTAAGGGAATCTAAGGCCACAGAGGCACCTGTTGTTATACAGAAAAGAGAGACAAGAGATGAAGAAAGATATTAAGGCTGTCAATAAGCTAAAATCATGGTAAGTTCAACTTTGTTCAAACTTATTTTAGTGAAATTAACTATGCCAAGATAACAATTAGAATTTGGTTTCGTCTTTCAAAACTTCATCATTAAAGGTTAATTTTGCAAAACCAAAGCCAAAGCTGGTTCTTTGAAACCCTGGTATAAACAGAACTCCAAATTGCAGTATAGATGTTTGGCATCTCCTCCTTTTCCCTGCATTGCCTTTCTGATGCAGGGTACAGTTCACATGTTCCAGAAATCCATTAATTATTAATGTCAAAAATGGATTATTTAACAAATAAATACAGATTACATTTTCCAACTCAAGTAGGCAAGAATATTTCAGTCAAATGTCCTAGAGCTAATTTAATATCAGATTCCTCACCAATTTAATGACAACTTATAGCGCATATGGGTTGATAACACTGATTTGTCTTCAGGATAGATGCAGGTAATTCTTTTTTGTAACAGAAAGAGGATTTAGGTAACTGTTCATATTGCAGTACACACAACTTGCAGCAGCCATGCTGCACTGAATTTTCTTCAATTTTTCAGAATGTCCATAGTGATTGCGCTTCACTACAGGAAATAGGTGATGGCACCACCCTCCTTCCGCAAATTAAAAAGAATGAGCACTGCTCAGTTCATAGGAAGAGCCATGATTTGGAATTGTTACCAGGAGGGAATCCAAAGCTATATATGTCCCTATCTGAAGCCACAGCCTTAAAAATGTCTAAGGAGAAGTCAGGAAACTCAGTATTTCCTACTGGCTTGCACTAGATCGATCAGTCTATTGGTCATTTTCCATCCTATCCTAATGTCTCTAAATTTTGTTCTTAAACTGCAGGATATACCTTCTCATCTAACCCACAGTTCTGGATTCATCCCGAGGCACTGAGCTGAAGAAATGTTCTCTGATGTGGCACCAGGTAGAAGATTTGAGAAGAAATTGGAGTGAAACAGAGAGGAGCATAATTTTTGGTTGCTGTTGACTCTCACTATTTCTGATTTAGTATGAATATGAAGACCAAAGAAATATACCTTAGCAAATATATTTTTATCAGCTAGAACAATAATACATGTTTAAATGGCAAGTAAACAAGCTGAAAAGGGGGATTATGAGAAAGGAATGTTGGTAAGTATAAGACAGACAAAATTGCCAGTTTCTGCATATTCCAGTGTTCTACCTGAAAGTGTCAAGATTTTAACTAAGCCATCTAGATAGGCTAAGATGTTATACAGTAGCAAAAAAGTGCTTATTGAAAGTTTAAGCTACTTACAGGTCAAATTCCCAAAGATTAAATCAATAAAGAGAAAATTGCATCATTTCCATAGAGAGAGGAAAAGTAAATTAAATCGCTTTACCAGTCTGAAAGACACGTAAGTGGGTAAGACACAGTAAGAAAGACTATTGCAGTGCTATGTAGTCACTTCTACTGACACTTTCCTGGGATCTTAGAGACAGAAAAGAGTCAAGATATATTAATTTCAATTATGCTGAAGAAGAAGATTTTAAGTATTTCTTCTTCCTTTTGTTTAAGTAGTAGATGTGAAAGTATCACAGAAAGAAGAAAGAAAAGTCTTCCTTAAAAAGAGACTTGAGTTGTGTTGTGAGGGTTAGTACATGGTATTGTTAAAACTCGGAATATGGATAATGCTTGTACTCAAACAACACTTGAGGAATAAAGTTCTGATTAAACTAGTCATGGGTATCATTTGACAAGTAGTGAATCAGGACATTGTTGAGTAAGTATTATTCTGCTTTCCTTTTATAAACCTCACAAAATTAGCTTTTTCAAAATATAACAGAAATAAAACAGATACTTGTTCAGAAAATAAACCTTTGATGTGGCTTCTCTTTCGCATATAGCTGAATTTGTAAAACTAGCCTCCTTTTTCTTATTTGTCCAAACTAAGTACAAGTTTCTAAAAAAAAGCACTTGAACAAGAAATTTCTAGAGGTAAAACCTCTAAAAATTTAGGTCAGAAGGTAACATCTAGTTTCTGTTCCCCAAATTCTTCTGGAAACTTAGAGAAATACAGGAACAGACACCTTGTATACAAAACGCCCTCTTCTTTTTTGTTGTTAGTCACAGCTGAATTTTCAGTCTATTAACTCTCATTGCTTAAGTTTGTATTTTTTCCTTCCTCCCGATGTTACTAATGGTAACAACAAAGGAGCCATATTTTTTAAGGTGTTAAGAGAATTTCTAATCAAAGAATCCTTCTGTTCAAGCTTCTTTTTTGGCATGTTTAAGTGTCAGCTGTATTTGAAATAACAGAGAACTTGTTTTTGGAAGAAGTACCAGGAGGGAGAGGTTTTGGCTAGGACTTTCACGGTTCTTGGTACATAGATGCTTGGCTAAAGCTGTGGAAAAATATAGGCACTACAAAGACATTCCTGGACCCCTTTCAAAAACAGTTGCTATTAGTCATTTGGGACAAGCAGCTGAGGAGATGTAGGGTAGGCTATTGGTCAGACAGTTCAAGACTGTTCAGTAATTAACAAGGGGTCATCAAATTCTGGGCCAGTTATTACATTACTAAGAGGTTTTGTGTTGAATTATGTGCTCCTCATCACATCTTTCAGTGCCAAGCATCATGCCCTCCTATGTAGTTGCCAAAATACTGATTCCTTTCCTTGTCATCAGTGGTCTTATTTTGTGACACTGACATAGAAAGCCAAATCATGGTGTTGTCCAACACTGATTTCTCTGTTGAGAAAACGTGAAGGCCCAGCAGATGGTACCCTTATTGAGGGCTTCTTGCCAGGCTACTTCCTTCAATAAGCAAAGGCACTCAGGTATGCTAGCAGGCCATGTAGGTTTTTTGTGTACTAGAAAAGTAGGATGGGGACTCATCTTTTTCTTTGGCAGTTGTGACGGTGGCAGAGGAACAAAAGCTTCTAACACTCAGAGCCTGAAAGGTTCTCATATACCCCACTTAAATAAAGAAATCCTTGAACTTTGCATGTCTTTTCTGTTAAACAGCACCAATAGGTAAACAGCACCAATAGGAAAGATCACCTTTGATGCATATTTACGGTGTTAACAAACAATGTCAGAAGGCAATTTCCATAGAAACTTGAATAAATTGTTACTTGGTAACCAATCAGGGGAGTCCTTATCATTCCCAGTTAAAAACTGATGTATGGTTTTTTTAACACAGAGCTTTCATCTCAGAATCACATTTAAAGAATGGAAATTATTTTGAAGAATAGCATATTTAAAGTCAGTAATGTTACATTTATTGCAACTTAAATTTGGGAAACCCTTCCAAATTGCTACTTCATTTATAATAATGATGTTTCCACCAAAAAAAACTGCTTGCAAATGAAAGGAAGAAACTGGGCAGATGACTGAAACAAAGATAAGAAGAATACGAGGACTACTGAAAGAAATGCATGCTTGATTTATTGATTGCAGAGAAACAAAGACTTCTTTCAGAAGTAGAGATTAAAAATAAAGTGTGAATAACATGCTGTGGTCAATCAAAATAAAGCGCAGATCACAGATGAGGATGCTCAGAGAGAATTACCTAACTGGAAAGCAACTGGGAATGAAGAGAATCTAAAACCATCAATTAAGGGGTTTGCAAACACAAATCTGCTCAGAAAATGTATGCAAACAATCAGGAAAAAGTGAATTCAATTGAAAGGTTTCAAGAAAGATTTTGTGAATGAAAACTGTTCTTACATAATAAAATGTTCCAGCTAAAATTTAGTCTATATTCTGTGTTCCCAAGATTTCTGTGTAACTGAAATGCATTAACTGTATTAATAGCAGAAAACTGCCAAGCGTATTGATGGTAATGATAGGATTCCTCAAGAACAAGAAGAATGCCAAAGTTTCAGGCCGTTAAGAGCCATTGGATAGCAGACAAAATGACACAGAGAGGAAAACTTTGCCAAACAAATGTGGAAAAGCCTGAAGTTTAGTTGGGTAGATTGCACTGCTTTATGCAACAGTAACACTGATAGAAATTTGTAATATACTTGAATCTTTTATAGGTACATCTTATTAGAATTTAAAATGAATAAATGAATGGATTGATAAAACAGGAAGACAAGAGTTTAGGAAAAGCCTAGTTTGCTCTTTCTTATCTCCTTCTTTGGTTGGGTGGTTGTTTTTTTTTTAAGTTGCAATTATTGAAATGCATGAGAAGTGCTTTTAGAAAATTAAAAGAAAAGAAAAAAATTCCATATGTTTGTAAGGACTGAAAATATGCAGTTTTTCCTTGATACTCCTCAGTGAAAACCTTCTGAGATTTGAGAGCTGGTATTTAGATTTAACAGTCTTGTGATACTGAAAGGAATTGCAACAGTGCCATAGGAGAGAGGCATGAGCTATCCAGCAGTGCAGATGTACACAGCTTTATGCAGCAGTTAAAGAGAATTATGACAAGGAAACATAAAATAAAGCTTTTTTTTAAGGGAAATCCAGTAATTCTTAGGCTTACTTAAGGAGCTGCAACATACCACCCAATTAGATCATATGCCTGGGAATAGTGACTTGATGAAAAGTGTATTTAAGGGAATCTGACAGGAGCAGCAGGAGGAAGTTAGCACTGTATGAACCTTGACCTGAAGGGACTTTGTGTTGGCATGAAGTGTACAGAAGAAAAGATGAGATCAGTGAAGGATGTCAGGGAATACAATGAGCAATGACAGGAAACTATGAGAAATGGACTTATTGGATCAAAACCAAAACTATCTGAGGAATATACTACTTCTGACAATAAGTCATTACACAACAGGAAGAGATACCAAAGCAAAAATAGATGAAAACAAACAAACAAACAAAAAAAACCGAACACAGATGGAGTACCTTTCACAAAAACTCATTGAATAAAATTGAAAAGTACAGGTGACCTGACAAAGGGGGGAAGGCAGAATAGCCTGAAGTTTTAACTATGAGTGCTCAAAACAAGTCATTTGTGTAAGATGCTAACATGGAGACGGATACAGAGACAGATGATAGGGAAAATGTGAATTCAGACAATAAAATGTATGGCCTGTCCTCATTAACTGTAAATCACTTTTCAGTTGATGCATCTAACTGTCTGGAGATGAGTATAAATTACTACATTAGAAAGTTGGCAGTAATGTGCAGCAAGTAAGAAGGAATGCTATCTTCATAAGACACAAAGATGGAGAAAATAAGAAATTAAAAACCATTACCAAATTTTTTTAAATTATACTTTTAATGGTATTGGAGTATATATTAGAAGACCAGATGGGGCAATAGCAAAGAAAGGCAGAGATCCTTACCTCTTTGAAGGTACAAAAAATATTGAGCAGCAACAATCACCAATTATAAGAATTGGAGAAAATATGTGGGATGGAAAGTAAAAGTGGAACACCAGTAATTTCTAGTGTACTGGGATTTTGTCACAGTCACAGAATAATTGAGTTTGAAAGGGACCACTGAAGGTCATCCAGTCCAACCTCCCTTCTCAAGCAGGATCGCCTGGAGAGTATTACTCCGGATTGTGCCCAGATGGCTCTTGAATATCTCCAAGGAAGGAGACTCAGTCACCATCACAGTTAAAGTTCTTCTGTTGCCTCTCATCCTATCATCTGGCACCACCAAGAAGAGTCTGGTCCCATCCTCCTCTCACCCTTCCTTCAGGTACTTATACACACTGATCAGATCCCCCCTGAGCCTTCTTTTCCTTAGGCAGAATAGGCACAGCTCCCTCCGTCTTTTATGAGAAGTGCTCCAGATCCTTACTCTTTCTAGTAGCCCTTCCCTGTAGGAGATGTCTGAATTTTACAGGTGGTTAAGGAGAAGTTATGTGTGAAATGACCAAATTTCACAGAAAACTATCAAGGAGCACTGGGGATCTCTGGATTAGTAAAGTCTTGCAAGGTCAACAGTGCCTTGGTAACCAGAACAGTAAGACCATATAAAAGGCTAAGATTATAAACAATGGTAACAGAAATACCAAATGAATGCACATACAGGTAAAAGACAGGCAGGCATTGATTGCTTGTCTGGGAGAAGATAGGGGCAGAGAACTGTATGTATGTGCAAGAGAAATGAAGGAACAAAAAAAAGGGGGTAATAAGGTGTGCAAATGACACAGCCAGTACTGTCCACATATGTCTGTCAAGCAGCCCTGTACTTGATCACCACAGCCAGAGCAGGAAAATAAATCAAACCCACTATTTTGAACAACAGACAGGAGTCTAACATGTCCCTTTAGTCAGTAGGAGAGGCTGGAGATTTTAGAATTCTTCTCCAGGCAGAGTACTTGCATGGATAACCAAAGCACCATGGCATGACCCTGTGGGGGCCCATCCTAAGCCTGGCAGCATCAGCAACTGCCCTACGTTTTCTAAAAGTAAGTTTCCAAGATGCTGTGCATATGTCTCGCTGGTTGCAGTCCTGCTGCAAATGTGTAAGCGGGTGATAAAAATTGCTGAATTTTGTCATCCTATGCTAGGAGGTAAAGCAAGCCAAATGCATGGCAGGCCTGGTGAAGATGCTTATATTCCAGAATGAACTTAAATGATATTCACTCCACTGCTTCCTCTGAGTACAGTTCTCAGAAGAAAGGGGAGGAGTGCCTCAGCACACTAGGACCTTTTGCTTATTTCTTTTTCTAGTGTCTTCAGAATTACAAAGGCTCCAAAGTTAAAGGCTTTGAGTATTGTTGCAATTTAAAATTGATAAACCTCAGCAAATGTAGTTCTATTCTTTGTCAGTCCAAAGGTGCTTGCCATTATGTATTTGCTTACATCTTTCTTATTCCCCTACTGAAGTCCCAAGAGACAGGGCTTTACTACTTTTCAGAAAGTTCTAGGGCTCATCAAATTCACAATCAGGAAGATTTTCCTCTCAAATTTGAGTGGGCTTTTGAATTTTCTTTTCTTGTTACTCGGACTGCATTTCTCCTTATTCTTATTAAATTGAATTTCAAACAGTCACGCAAAAATCACAAACAAAAACTAGGACAATGCTATACTGACTATTTCAACAGTCAGTAGACTATCTCCAACACAACAGTTTCCTGCCCCAAAAGATTTACATTTTTCTTCACTTTCATTATCCTAAAAATTTCTGTCACTTCTCTGTTTTCATGCCTATTAAATATTGGAAGACCTCTGTTGTAGTTCCAAAAGCCATTAGTCACTTTTCCAAACTACCATGTGTATGTGGGGCTCTAAACCTCTAGGAAGTCAGTCTTTGGCTGTCTCATCATTATAATTGTTTTTTCTCAGATCTACCACCAATAATTTATATAAAAACATGGTATTCAGAAATGAACCCACTGTTGCAGCGTAGCTTTTCCGAAAAGTGATGTTACCACCCTGTTCTTTTGTACAATGCCTTTTCTTATGGTAAATAGATCCTCAGATCTTGTTATTTATCTGGTGCAGGCAGCAGCAAATGACCTTTAAGCAAAGAAAAGAACTTTTAAAGAGAATGCACTTCAGCACATGTGGGTAGAATATTTTTCAAGTATTTCATAGCAAAAACTTAAGAATATGCAGAAATGAGCCAAATAGTTTTCTTTATACGTTCAATTTTAAGTGATAAAACCATCATCAATGAAATTTGCAAATAGAGCCACAATTGCAGACACAACTTGGGATCATTTAAATTAGCCATATAGCCTTTTTTCTCAGTATCTATTTTTTAGGCATTTTATTCAGATTTACATGCATGTTAAGAGACTGTGCTGAGCACCAGTGTAAAATTATGAAAAAAGTGAAGCTCTGCTCTTGCACATCTTGGTCAAAATATGCTCCTAACCATTTGCTTGATAGCTCCTCTCTCCAGAGTAACACATAAAGCCTGTTTAGTAATGCAATGAATCTGCTCTAATCATAGTGGAAGACAAGTGCCTTTATGTCACATTTAGTGTGCAAAATTAAACCAAAATTCAAATAAATCCAGCATGCTTTTGCTGAATGAACGATTGCCTGAAGATTTGAGTGGTACTCTGACACGAAGCCACAGCTTCTCCATATCTTGCAGAGAGGTATGTGTTTAAAGTTGTATAATGTGATTGATACTCATTTTTATGATTGCAGCTACTTATCAATGCCTACCTTGGACTCACAGTGCTCCAGTCAGGATTTCTTACTGATTCTGCCTAGAACTGGTAATAAAACACAACACAGACCAAGCTAACATAAGAGGTAGTAAATAGAAGTCAACACCCAGTCTGAATAGGAGTTTCTGTTATGGCTTAAGCTCCTCCATCTGGGCATTTTTGTCCCCAAGATATCACCAGCAGTTTGCTGATCATGGCTGCTGCAGACCTCTTGGGAATTTTTGTAGCTGTAAACCCTTTAAAAACCTGAACCTTCAATAGGGACAGACAGTAAAACAATGTGGAGAATAGATTTGCCTCCTCTCCTAGATTTGGCAGGATACTTAGAGGTTTCATCCTGAATTTGAGTGCTGTCAATAACAAAATATTTTGCAAGATTTCTCTGGAATACTATCACATCCCCAAAAGCATGAAAACAGAGAAAGAACAGGAATGGAAGAAAACTTCACAATGTTACTTTCTTTAACTTTGGTTTCAAAAGGTGTTTGGGGTTTTTTTCTCTTCAAGGTTAGAAAACCTCTGCATTTAAAAGTTTCTGATAGAGCTGTTTTCCTGATATATCATCATCTCTGTTGATACCAGGTTCATTCTAAGGTAACAAACAGTTTTTTCTAGTTACAGCCATAATAGAGATTTCCAATTAGACTACAAACCCCAATCAAACATAACATCTAAAAGTAGGAATTATAGTTTAGTTCAGTAACCGCTGTTATGTCATTCCATCAGAGAAAGGGTATTTAAAGAGCACACAAGAAAAATATTTTGGCACTCCTTAATTGTAATGGACAACAATTCATAGAGAGGATTGTACTGACCCTACAAGATCAAAGAATTACTGCAATGTGGATGTGTTGTTTTCTTATGCAGTGCTTCTCAAGTTGTAGAAAGTGTAAGTTTTTAATCACAGTAATTGCTATGACTTCTATATACCTTTGCTATGACTTTTGTATGCCTCCATGTACAGAGTTAATGAGAGAGGAAGGAAGGAAGCAGTGAAAAGGGAAAATAAAAGCGCATTAACATGTTTTTTTTTGAAGTATTTGCACTTTGTACAAATCATGTTTTGTAGAATTATTGCTATTTAATCATGTGCTTCACAATATATGCTTTCAAAAGAGTTGACAGAGGTAGCATAAAATGGGAGTAAGAAAGAATGTAAAATGAATGGAAGGCAACAAATTAAATCCTAAAGTGGGAATAAAACATTTCTCACCAAGTAATTTCCAATATTCAAAAGGTCACATAAGAGATGAGGATAAGTGCAAGGATACCAACAACACAGAGATAAAACAATGGCTGACGTAATTTGATTCAGACTACAGTTGCCCTTTATCTGCAAAAGAACAGATGCTCTAGCTGGTTCCAAATTATGAAACTGTAGCTCCAAAACACATTCCACACTCCACTAAGCAGATTTAAATTTTTAATTAGTGTCTTTATGTTGTAGGTAAGTTAACAACTTTTTCACTGAAAGAACAGATTCCCATCCTTTCTATCAAGGCACAGGTCTCAGAAAACACTTCAATTACAATGAGTTGTGAGTGACCACTTAAAACAGGTCCCTAGTCATCATGCAGATAGGGGTAGCACTCTACCAAAAAGCATGGAAACTTACAGTGTTAAAAGAACAATTCTCTCTTTGCCAGATTTACCAGAAGTTAACACATTTAGCATAACTGATTCCCCTATGTTTGGTAGACTGTAATCCTCACCTAAACCACATGGTGAGTCACTCACTTTGAGGTTATAAATTTATTATTTAGCTCAGAAACAAAGCACAAAGAAAATACTGATTTTTTCCTAATTGCAATCATCATCACCATCATCACCATCATCTCCTGTTGTCCACAAAAGGAGAAAACCAAACACTATGCCATTTATTTTTCAAATTCTGAAACTTTTCTTGAGAACAGATGATAATGGTCACTTTGAGAAACCTCAGCTTCCAGCTGACACAGAAGTTGTGATTGGAAAGGCATAGAAATTCTGCACTTTTCTTTCCTACTTCATCCATTAAGATAGAAGGGGAGAAAGAAAGAAAGAAAGAAACAGAATATACTGTAGAATTCTGTGTCTTAATTACTCACTTTTTGTGTGAAATATAACAGTATATATGCATTTATGGAATAAGAATTTCAGTGGGGGGTGAGGAGGATGACAATTCCTGAGGGAATCAGTAAAGAAACATGAAGTTTCCTATAAGTACAGTGTTGCTTCAAAAGGCATAGCAGTAATAAGAAGCACATCTAAATAGGCATGATGCAGCACAGTTTACATTTTCAAACCTTTTCCATGTATAAAATTACATGATATGTAGGCATGGCTTCGTTTCATATGCACCTTGTACTTGCGCCACTGTGCCTGCAGAAACATTGTACAGACAGAAGCTTTACTTGGGGTGGCACAAATAAGGGGAAATTGAAAAGCAGATCAATGCTGATGCAATCACATAAAAAAAAAAAATAAAAGAATCTTAATGTTACATCATAGCATTGCAGAAGTTGAAGTGGATTTGAAAGAGAACTGATCAATACAAACAAGAGAACTAAAGGAATATACAAACACCACCACTACCAGTGAAAGGAGATGACCAGAGGAAATCATTCAAACTGCCAGGCAGAAAGAAGACAAGAATACAGTGACAAATGAACTAAGCATGACAGATTTCTGGAAAGAACAATGGGAAGGGGAGGCACCATGCAACCCTTTGGCAAAGTAGATTGAAAAAAGAGCATATAAATGGAATGATGTGATTAATCAAAGTGAAGTGCAGATCATGGAACAAGAAGTTCAAAGAAGATTGAGAAAATTACCCATTTGGAAGAAAGCACCAGGAAAAAGAACAGGATCACTGATCATTAGCTAACAAGCTTTACGAATTAGTACCCTCAATTTGAAATACACATCAGAGGAAAAGATATACTTACTAGATAATGGTAAAGATCCACTTAATTAACAAGGTAGAAAATGTTTCGCACTAGATCAAGCTCACATTCAGGTTTAATGTTCCTAGAGAATGTACACAACACAGGGATGCCATAGCATGTTCCTATCCCTTTGGAATGAACCTGCATTAGCCCAAGGAGTAAAAAGGCTTTCTGGGCAGGCTATCCTAGCTATCGCAAAAAGTTGGTAATTTCTTGCAAATGAGTTCTCGTATCAAAAAAATAGAGCCTGAGGAAAGAAAGCAGGCCTGCCAGCAGAGCAGAATAGACTTTTCGAGGAAAAATGCTTCAAGAGCTTACCAGAGAGGATTCCTCCAAATGTTTTGAAGCAGTCTTTAGATGGAATTTATCTGAGATCAGAAAAATAGAAATAGTGTGATGCATCATTTTGAGGAGGAGAAAACTGGGGGGAAGGACATTTTTTGTACTTTATAAGACCAGTCAAAGCTGAGCTCATAAGTCATCTGTGTCCCAGCCACCCATTATTGCTCTATTATTTCATTTCTCTATTCCACTTTCTCGCTCTGTTTTCTCTTTTTCTGTGTATTTCAACTTATTTTCCTTTTATGTTGTGAATAACTGTCAGTATGTAGTTCAATAAGAATGTTTCTCTGGTTATGATTATAAATTTAGATATTTGGGTCAGATATTTTGCTGGTATGGCAATACAGGATTTTTATGAAGCTCTGAGAGTACTGCCAGCAGAATTCAAATTCTGCAGGATCAAAACATTATGTTCAAATGTAGAAACCAGATACAAGTTTTCTAAATCTCGTGTTATCTTTTAGCTTTGTAAATTCCTTTTGCTCCCCACACATTACCAAAAGCATCCGTGATATTCCTGTTATTTACAGCCAGGATACACAAGGTAGGTAGGTGCTGTTTTCTTTTGAACTTGAAAATTTTAGCCAAATATTACTTTGTATCACTATGCTAGAATCAAATTGAATAGACTTCTGGTATCATCTAGAAAATGCAGTATGTCAGATGACTAGTTGTAGTGCTGAAAATACAGGGGAAAAAACAACGTGATTATTCGTGTTGTCTTGAGCAAATAATTAATCTTTCATTTGCAGCTGAGCAAACTGGAGACTATAGGTGGCTTGGGTTCTATAGAGGGCAAGAGCTGTGAGGATATGAATGTTAAGTATCTTTTTTTCATTACTGCTACTGGTTCACACAAGGAATTTGGCAAGAAGTGAGAGGCTGTACTACTGCTCAATTCCAATATAAAGAGTTCTGGCCAACTGATTCTCTAAGAAATTCTTTTTTCTATATGATCTAGTGGCAGGAGAGGATGCAAACAGAAGAAACAGTTCAACCAACTCTAATTAATAGGAATTCATTCAGGCAATCAGGTGGTCATCAGTTAGGTGAATGTATAGTTAGGTGATAATATTCTAAGCATCTGCTCCTCACTACTTGAGAATCTGCAGAACAGACTGAACAAATTTAAGCCTTCAAAATATTGCTTTTTACTCTGACTAGCAAAGGATTAGCAAAAAGCAAGCAAAGGATAATGAAAATGGCTTCCAGTGCTTTTTTGCTAATACATATTAACACTAGGCATAACTTAAATACCTCTCCAGTTCTCTGCTCAAGAGCCAAGTACCCAGGAAGCAGAGCAGTTTTGTTGCTGACATCTGGATTTTGACAACTTCATCCCTACCCGATGTACACTGCAATATGGAGGCACTGGCTTTCAGGGATATTCACACACCAAAGGAAACCTGTGCAGGAGCTTAGAAGATGTATTAAATCAGGATAGTCCAATATCTCCTCTTCACTCAAAACTGCTCAGTATTAGAGCAGACCTTGTAGAGCTCTTAGCAAAGACCTAGTTCTAGGCACCTGCAGCTTTACGCTGTCAGTCCCCTGTGAATTATGCAACAGGGACACTAATCCACATTTGAAGGGAGTTTAGACATCTGCGTTCTGCCTTCACCTCAAAAGCACTACAAATTATTTATACTTATCTCTGCACAGACTTACTTCATCAAGGTAACCTCTGATACATTTGGCATCCAACTGCTACTCCTTTTCTGTCCCACTGGTGTTTTACCAGGTGTACTTCTGGTGCATTTGAATGAGGAGATACTAAATTACTCCTCTGAGTTTATGTGTTTCCATGCACAAACTCCTCCAAGACCATGTATACAGCCCTCATATGGAAATTGAGATATATAACCTAATATATGGAGACATATAACCTAAGGAGTCTGTCTAACCTAACACATAATTTTTAAAACCTTAAATCCCAGCTTAGACCTCTGCCTGGAGAAACACCAGATTGCTGGCCCTCCTGCCCCATTCATAGGGCACAATGGCAAAAACTGCCATAACTCTGGCACCTCAGGACTGGGGGATGAGAGAGGTCTTGGCCTTGTTTTCTTTCCTGTTTACATAGAACAATACCACCTTCTTCTCCACCTCATTTTAGTTACCCTTAGTCTCCCCAGCTGCCAACTAGCAGCATAATAATCAGGTCCCCATTAATTACAGAGCAACAACCAAGACCTATAACTGTTGGAAAGCAAGGAAAAATGCTTACCCAGATCTGGGTCTTCAGGTAGATTCTGAAGCATCAGCTGCAGCATTGTCCTTGATGAGGTCATGAAGACTTTTTTTCAGCTCACAGGATGTAACATAACTGAAAAATGAAACAGAGTATTCCTGCCAGCTAGAAAATATCCAAAGAAATGTAATTCCTATACTTGCTTCAGTTTATTGCCTTCTGTAGCCTCTTCAGATTTAAGACTTGCTGATAACATCATTTGCCACCATTTTTTTTAACTATGACAACATTTACTGGAACATGCAAACTTAGAAAATAGGTTTCTTTTTCACATAGTCTTTGGATTTCTTGAACATTCATCTTAAATTTTATGCTGCTGTTAGTGCCCTGAAAGCAGATGTTTGATTTTCAGGTCTCCTGAGAATATTGAAAATGAAGAGTTTTTTACAAAATTGAGTGTTCAGTAGATTTCAAAGCTATTACAGATTTACACCAGCACAACTGAAAGCCAAACTTGGCTTTCCATTTGTCATTACTTACTGAGTTTATAAATGGCCTGGCTGATGTCGTCCATGATTTATGATACAAATATCACTTTACACTGCCAAATATTCAGAATGCTGCGGAGTTATCACTGCTGCACAAAAGGCAGGAACATTTCATCCAAACCCAGATACAAAAATATATCTGAATTCTCTGTCAAAGGAAAGAAAATACATGGATTATTTTCACCTTTCCTAATAATGTGTGCTTTTCCATTGTCTTTGAGCCTTCACGATAGCTGAGGTTATATGGACGAGTTCCTCTATGAAATACACTTTTGCATTATTTACCGCTCCCCCAGTATACCCACTAAAAGAGCAGTGTTTGTGGATCAAAGTAAAGATCTTTCTTGCACTGTTCTGTTCAGTTATATTCCTACATGGCTGTGATAACTCCTTAGCAAACTTCTCCTTGCCCTGGATGTGCTGACAGTTTGTGGCAGTGGGAAGTCATGGAGAAAAACATAGGGGCGCCCATCAACTTTCAGCTGTAATGCTGTCATGTGTGTAGGTACAGCACCCTTGAACAGACTCCATCAACTGATCATCATGGAGATGGCCCCCTGAAACTTGCTTAAAAGAGCATCTGTGGTCTTTCATGCTGAGCTTTTTATTCAGGGGGTGAGGAGAAATATTACTAATCAGTAATAATGAGGAAAATATGTTATTCTTAAAGTCTTCTTGCTATTAATTTGATGTCTTCATTCTAATGAGAATTCACACAGATTTGTCTTACTCCACTAGCGGATATTTAAGGAGCTTACAAAAGAGGTCAGTAATTCTTCAGTCTGTGTCCAGCTCTATGTTCAAAAGCCAGAAAATGTAAATCTTAAGTCTTTAAAAGCTTGATTCCATTCTCTGTTGCCAGTTTGTGTTTTCAGGTGGCAGTGGGATGTGATTGGTACGAACTGATAGGGATGTGTTAGCAGACATCCATGAAAATCCCTTAATTCCCATCATACAGCGTTTTTCTCTGTGCTGTTATTTATTAGCTAGTGGTTATTCCTGCTAGACTGACTTCTTACTATGCAGAGTAGGGCTGCCTCTGCAGGTTTTGCTTTCAAAGTGTGGTTGGTACTGGGCAGCTAGAAACAGCCAGGTTCTCTTGAGCTCCTGATGGCTTATTTCTTATTGTAGGAAGCTTTATGACATCTCTGTTTTTAAAAAGGATTAAGTAAAATGAAATATTGTTTGGATAATGAAGTCACTATTCCTTTTATTATTACAAAATAGGAAACAAGAAAACAGCACTCTATAAATAAACCACTAAAACACTACTGCAGGTTTTGATATCTCAAAAAATAATCTTTCATGTGAATGTTACAACGGAGAATAAATTCAATTTTCATTCATCTGAATACTACACATAAAGTGCAAATGTTCTAAGTCTATTTATCAGGCTGATCGAAACATGACTGATAATAAACTAAAAGATTAGAATCTTAAGTTTACTGTCCAATAAACAAGAATTCTCTCTTACATTTCTTTATGCTATTTTCTATGAAGCAGAGAGAAAATACATTTTCCTATGGTTATCCTTATTCACTCCCCCAATCTCTTTTCAAAAAGCTTATCACTATTTCAGGGAAATTGCTGAAAAATTGAGCACCTAGAAAACTAAGAGGAGATTTATGTCAGGAAGAGATAAATTGCCCCCAGGTCTGTGCACCTCATTTCTACAGGGATGTTTTTAGGAGAAAATCCTCAGGTAACCTGACCATATCTGTAAAATGTCACATCCTTAAGGTAGTACCTTCTTTTTAAAAAAGTTTAACATATTGTAAACATCTCAAAAGGGTTTTTTTGTTGCTTTTTAGTTTGGTTTCTTAGTGGTTTTTCCCCGCCCTATGGATAATCTCAAGAGGGAACCCTGGTGTTAAACTGAGGAACTACATAGGATTTGCATAACTTCTACATACAGCTTTTCCTATGCTCCTCAGAGTGTATGGCACCATAAGTGCAGTTTGTTCTGTGCACCTCTAGTTTATGCTGTATGCATGACATGTCCTTGCACAAACAATGTGATCTAAAGGTTTCTGAAGGACTTGCTGCAGCTTGACCATGGAAATCAGCGCAGATTAGGCTATCTGGTCCACTCAAACTGTGTATTTACTGCGAGAGAGATCTCTTAGATCTGCCAATGAACTGCTTCAGGGATGTACTCCTGGCTTGATTGCAATATGCCAAACCCACTCTTCAGACCTTTACGAGGTGAAATATCCACTCCTATCCTATCCGACAAAGGGATGCGTTCCTTTTTCTCTAGAAAGTACAAGTCCTTAAAAGCAATTGCAAGGATCTAACGAGTCAACTTCTTTCTTTTCTTGAACTGAATTAACCACTCCTTACTTTATTTTACTGTGATGCAACAGCAAGTATGTAAATTACTTTCTTTTTCAAGGAAAAAAATGTTGTACAAGAGTTCATCAAGACACAATGTCAGATTTCAGAGGGGAAGGTTCTAGTTTATCATATCTTTTATGCTATGTCTGCTATGTGCTCCTGCTTGGCATAGTCTTGATAAAGTAAATTACACTGGAAGCTTACTGCACCTAGGAGAATTCACCTATGTTTGGAAGCACAGCAAACTGCTTCCAGTATAATATATATATAATACCTTAAATGTGTTAGATTTCTCTTTAAAAGAAAACTATTTTCTTCTTTTATTAATTAATATAATTATTTATTAATTAATGCGTCCTTTACCAAAGTGATATTTTTTTGCATATGTTGTCCCTCTTTTAAATCAATTTTGTTACCTCCTGTGACAGCAGCCAATGTGTCTTGCAGTAAATGCTACATTTGTTATGCCAGAAGGCATGACAAATATCCCACAAGCACTTGTTACTGGATACACAAATAATTTTATTTAAATCATTATTTTACAATGTAACAAATCTGCTTTGCAAAAGAAGTTTTTCATAAAATTTGTCAATGTTTTCTACCACAAGGAACTTTTCTAAACTTTCACAGTTCTGTGTTCAAAAGAAGCAGGAACAACCATTGAGGCAAAGACCACAGCATAACTTTTTCTAGCTCTATGTACCTGTAGAGCAGCACAAGGCTTACTCCTTCTTGTCCTAGAACTCTCTTTCTGCCCCTCTTCTGGACACTCCATGTCCCTGGCATGGCACTGGCTCTCAAATGGGAGTGACAGCAGCCACAGAACCAGGGCATGGCATAGGCACAAGGACTTTACCTGAGGATGCTAGCTACTGGATTAATTTTGCTTTAAAGGAAAAAGGAAGTCTCCATCACTCTTCAGATTGATAAAACAGATTGGATTTGAACCAGGAACTGTGTTGAGCTTTGGTACTCCTGAAGCTTCATATACCTGTGAATGTCAGAGGAAAGCTTGGCACTTCTCTTCCAAGGACAGCAAAAGACAGTAGGACATGGATCTAACCTACAGTTTCCAATCATGACCTTAGATGTGGGTCCCTGGTGAACACTTGGGCTTTAAGAGTCACTCAATGAACTGCAGCTATTTAAAAAGTACCTGCTGGTGCAAGCACTTAGTAAATCATACTAAAATTATTATGCAATTAGTAAAAAGGGTAAGGGAGATTAATTAGAAGCATGGAAGATTATTTAGGCATTAGGCCTGACAAAGTGTCCCCCTGAGAACTCACAGCAGTAGCCAGAACAGTCTCAGAACGATTCGCAATGATTTCTGAAGGTGCTTAGAAGATAGACTAAGGAATGGAAAGGCAAAGATCAAATCCTTCTCAAAGAGGAAAAAAGTGTATCAAAGAAATAACGACTATTCAACCTAACTTCAGTACCCCAAAGATAGTGGAATAAGTCATCAAATAATCTATGAGTTCGTTAACACCAAGAAGGTAATAAGAACCATTTAACATGTATTTGTCAAAATCAAATTGTGCTCATGCAATAAGATTTCCTTCTTTGATAAAATAATTGTTTGAGTGGATGAGTGGGAAGTGTGAAATGTGACATACCTTGTCCTTATTATGGCTTTTGACACAGATCAACATGCCAACCTCATAATAAAACTAGAGAAATATATTCTAGATAAAATTATTGTACAGAAAGTTGAATAAAGAATAGTTCAAAGTCTAGTTTCTATCAAAAGGAGATTAAATGGATTCTTACAGAGATCAGTCCTATGTCTTAAATTTTTTAATTTTTTCATTAAGGTAAAAAATTATACAGAGAATATATTGGCAAATTAACATATGACACCAACAGAAACCTCTCTGAGTAACAGAATAAAAATTTAAAATTATCTTAACAACTTTGAGAAATCATATGAAGGGAGTTGATATATGATGCGTTATGTATGAGGTACATCATATGAGAGAGGAAAAGATTGAATGCATAAATGCAAAATATGGAGTTAAAAGCTAAAAACTGCTTTAGGAAAGGATTAGAAGTATATTGTAAATCACAATACTGCCTCTAAAAATGCAAATCTCTTTCTGGTATGTATGAAATGTGCTTTTATAACAATTTTATTATATCTTGGTCTATATTTCTACTATGTATACTGATCAAGGTCTCTCTTTTTAAGCACCACACGTGCATCCATGTATTGGGCAAAATGAAAACACCATCCCTAGAGATGGATGAGAAGCAGAACTTCATAAGGACAAAAAAATTGACCAAGAATGACACAAACAGCTTTTGGGTCATGGACTGGCTGCCAGGGCTTCAGGCTACTCACTTTGTCTACACAGGAGATCTCACCTATTACAGCAGCAGCAAACATCATGCAAACTGTGGATTCCCTTTGCACAGTTTTCTATACATATTGCTTTTTAGTCCTTCTTTCTTCCACTCCCATACCTCTGCCCTGCTACGAGAAGAGCTGACCTTCAAGATTTTTACCTTTACTCTGCAGCTGTGCCATACCTCCCTCCCTCATCTTGTAGAAACCCTAATGTTTTCCCTGCCTCTTTTCCCTATCCACACTTCTATAATTCCTCTTCCTATCCCCCCAGTTACTGTAGTTCTAACTCCAGTGCAAATAGTAAGAGAGAAAAAGATCAAGATGAGACTTAAAAGACTGTAGGAAAAAACAGGAGACCAAAAAAAGAGTTGTAGAGTAGAAGAAAGAGAAAGAAAAGTAAACAACAATCAAAACCCTGTTAAAAGAGCAGAGAGGAGGAGCAGGTAGTGAGATCATTTGGAAGATGTAGGCGAAAAATGGTGAAGGAGGCAGATGGTGGCAGCATACTTTCCTTCAGAGCCTGCCCCTGTATTCAGCATCTACAGGGCTCATCCCTCCTCTTTGTAGTAAAATCCAGCATAACCCACTAGTAAATTGTTTCCTTTCCTTCTTTCTAAATATAAAGTGCCACAAAGACTACCATTATTATTCCCATCAGTTCCACTATTTGAAAACACAAGGGTCTGATTCCAGCAATCAGAATTTTTGTTTTCTCACTTAATTTTAAAGTAGTGGGAGGTGCATTTTTTAAAAGTCATTGGAAGACGCTAAAAAAAATCTTTTGCAAATTGGAAAATCAAGCACTCTGGTTATAAAGGAGCAAAATTAAAGAAATCTCACATAGACACCTTGCTACAGTTTCTTTAACTGCTTGTTAACTAATCATTAACTTGCCTCTTAAACACTTCTTTGATTTTTTTTCATGTAAGCTGTATTTCCTTATACAACTGCTGTCTGAAAGCAAAGGAAGAATAACAGAGCTCTTATTTAACTTTTTATTCTTGACTACAGTTATACTCTTCCCAACTTACATGAGCACCATTCAAAAAGTCTGCCTTTGTGTGAGAACATGCCTGAGATTAAGGACATGAGAGCTCAGGGGAAAATAGGCTCCAAAATTCAAGAAACTAGAGGTCTATTATTATTTAACACATTTTCATACAGTTAGATACTTTATCAATTTTTTCTCTCCCATCTTTTTTATAAACGTTCCGTAGTGTCCCACCTCTACTTATCAAGGGATTTAAGAAGGTTAAGGGACATTCAGATAGCCTGCATGTTATCTCCATCAAAGGATATTCCCACTTCTGTAAATGCCAAGATCTTTCTCCGTGTATTTTTCTGCTGTAATATCAGATGCTGTTATGACTAACAGCAAAGGTGAGAGTTGCAAAAAAATGTAATTTCCTATTCAAGAACGATTATGTGAAAACAAGCAGAGTTTAGAGGAAGAAATGGTATGTTATTAGCCTGATTGATAAAGTTGGAAAAAACAGCAGTGTTTAAGGTCTGTCAACCTCTGAACTATGCTACTTCTTCTACTAAAAGATACTATCACCCTAAAAACTTGCACATAGAATCATAGAATAGTTAGGGTTGGAAAGGACCCTAAGATCATCTAGTCCCAAACCCCCTGCCATGGACAAGGACACCTCCCAATAAACTATGTCACCCAAGGCTCTGTCC